>JAUMHL010000027.1:25060712-25084089 GCA_032362345.1 Sandelia bainsii
CGTTCAGCCAGAGACTGATCAATGTCAAGTGCTCCACAGAGACACAGGAGATCATTTCTGCCTGTGGCCATCAAACTCTACAATTCCTCCCCCCTCTGTAAAGGGGAGGTGGGAGAACAACAATCATAACTATTATTATTTCCATCCATTTTTAGATTTCTTTGTTCGTGTCATGTTTTTTGTTTTTGTGTAATCTGTGCTTTGTGTATTTGCGTATTAGTATTACGTTGTGTTGGTGCTGATCTTATGTTTTATGGTTGTGGTTCTTTTCTTTCTTTTTGAACCTAGAGCGGCTGTAACGAGGGAAAACAATTTCCCTCTGGGATTAATTACGTTTTTTGAATCTTGAAGACTATGTAAACACAGCTGTCATTTCTACATGGGCAATAAAAAGTGAAATACTCAAATTATAGCTTTAGTTTCAATTCTAATTTGTACATTTTTTAGCCGAACTATGTTCCAAAAGTTAAGAACTATTTGCTTCTAGAACTTTTTGAATGTGACTCCCTCTTCCAAACAATCAGAGAATTTGTGATTTCTGCTTGATTAGTAGATTTTTTTTTAGCTTTTTATTAATTGTAATTGGCTAATGAGTAATACCTGACAGGGTGCAGAGCGTGATGGAGCACAGCAAATGGTAGAAGAGCACTGAGGACAGGGAGAGGGAGGACTGATCGGAGCAGAGTGCATTTATATCAAGTCTCTTGCTAGTGCTAGCATGAGATTTTTTAAATTACAGTACAGAGACAAATAGGTAAATGATGAATTCATAAATATCTATAAGAAGTTAAATGCGTCCCTACATAAGAATTGTACGTCAAACTTAAACGTCAACTTAAAATAACCTTAAATGAGAATGTTCTGCACATGTGCTGTAAATCTGTGACATCACTGAACAGGAAGACAACAGAGCTACGACTGATGCTTCAGTAGTGCTTATACGCTGCTGAAGTTTGGTATCTGGTGTAATCTTATCAGATATCATCAGTACGTGGGGGTTTTGAGTTCAGGTCATTAACCGGGGTTTTACACTTTTAATCTTGCTAACGTCAGAAGAGAATTAATCACGTTCTTCATAACCACATTATTAAATGATCAGATCACGGTCGTGCTCTCTGGTCTACGAGGCCAGGAAAACCTTTGGAAATAAAAAGTAATCTGTAGAGGTTCTTATGTTACAACTAAGTTTCTAAAGTTGTAATGTTTAGTCATGTTTTGTCAGTTTATGTAGCGATCAGTTTTACTGTGCAGGAAAATATATTTTAGTTTTTTTCCTGTTGGCATCAACAACTTTACGGATTCCTAACGCGACAAACAACAACAATAAACGGACAAACCACGTTTCAGAAGTGAGTAAATAGATTCTGCACCAAAGCAGTAACTGTACATGCTTTAAGTTCCTGAAGACGTTCTCGAGTTAGAAGTGATGAAGGCCTCTGGATGGGGGGTGAAACGTCTTCAAGAACTTCCAGTCCAAGTCCAGTTGCCACTCGAGCATTTTATGGGATAATCATGAACTGGACGACAGAATCTTCACAGACAGCAGCTTAAACTGTTTCTACTCAGCGATGAAGAAAAACATTTTTTTTAGCTGAATCCTGGACGGAGTAAAACCCCTGCAGACGAACCAAAACTAAGCTATTCACCAGTACGTCTCCCTGAGGTTATGTTTAAAAGAACATTTGTGAAAACGATCGACAACAATCGATCTGAGAAACAAACTGTCACCACCAACAGACCAGGACCAACTTGGTCCCATCAGTCATCACGCTGATGGAATCATATTCAGAATTCCCACTAATGTTTGCCCCCATCCTAAGGAAGGAGGAGGTAGAGCAGTCGGTCTCTGAGAACCAACAAGCAAGGATTTCTTTACAACAAGGAGAAAACTATGAGAGAGGATGAAAAACAGCCAGAGAAGCAGCACAGAAACCAGAGGGACATGAGGGCTGGAGCATGTGTCTACAACAGCTGCCTTCAGGGTGGTGAAGCATTCTGGGAAAATCTCAAATCTCACTTGAAGTAGAAAAAAGAGGGAAAGAAGGTTCATGCAAAAAGTAAATTGAACTTATTATTTTCACACTGGCTCTGCTAAACTTTCTGCAGGAAAAACAATTAGAAAACTTAGATTGTTAAAAAGAAAAACAACCAAAACAGCATGCAGCTGATGATAAGCGATTGTTCCAGTCTTGTTCTTCAGGTTTTGGTAATTTAAATAATCCGCTGCATAATAGAACTCAATTATAAATTTAATTAGCAAATCTTCTTCTATTGTAGCTAATGGTTAAAGTTGCTTTTGTTTTAAAGCATGTCTTAAGTGCTAAGCAATTATTGATATCATTAAGAAGGTAATGAGTTACCCTGCTATTAAAAAAAGCTCTGGCTTTAACCTTTCAGAACATGGAAAGGTCGTCAGCAGCTCCTCGCTGAGTAAATTTGATCCAGGCGTTTAAACACATGCAGCGTGTTTGGCCTCATCCTGACACTGAGCTAATGAGTCACTGCAAAGTGCTTCTCTTTTATTAACACACTCAGGGAAGTGAACAGAGAACGGCTGAAGTGGCAGCTAGGAACCAATAAATGAGTAAGAATTTATTATTTATTTACTGGCAAAGAAGAAACTGTTTAAACATGTTTTTGAGCCATTTTCCAGTAAAAACTTCATCCCCCATATTTTCCCTCTTCACAGAGGATCACAGTTGGAGCATATGTGCAGCTCGGATGGGCATAACTCTCCTCTGCTGAATGGTTTAATGATCAGAACAACCAGGTGTCAGAAAATAGTCAAAGGTTCTGTAAACATAAAAACTTGGAAGCTTAAACTTTTTGATACTAGATACAATAATTTTGGGCGAATACAGCAAATATGGCGCCGTGTTTTATGCACATATTTAACCACAAAGCATTATGGACAAAACATGATCTCTGACATGAAGCTGAATGAAGCCTGCAACTTTTGGATGGATGACAATAAAACACAGGACTTGACCACAGCAGGCCAGTATAAAACAACCATCTGTTGATGTTATTGACGCTTTGTTTGCAGCGTTTTTGTCCGTGTCCAAAAGTGCTGCAATTTAAAGACATGTATGAGAGGGTTAGGACAAATGACATACATAGGCATAGTGCTCTTTTTGTTTTCCCAGCGTGGACTTAAACCCCGTGAACCTCACACTGCATTCAGAACCTCATGAACAAAACAAATTCTCCATCGTTCAGAGGATCAGAATCAGGCCAGTCGATGTCCGAACAGACAGAAAATCCCATTCTGTGGGATTCATTGGGATGACTGGCAGACATTTTAACATTGGATTTTGGACCATCAGGATAAAACTGGTGGTCAGAACAAGTAGATCTCTCCATTACAAAGCTACTTTAAGTAGCACTGAGAATATCATTAACAAAAACTCTTTCAAAATTTGCTGCCAAAATTTTAAACCTGGCTGGAAACAAAAACGCGAAATAAAAATTGGCAGCATCTGGATCCATCTTGATCACATAAACCATTTAATCTGTACAATTCATCCACTTAATCTGTATAGTATGAATGATCCATGTATATTATTGTGTATTTATTCATATGTATATTAACCCCATCTTCCCAATTTGTTAAAGTTTTTTGTGAGTTTGCTGGATGACTCTAAATACAACTCCGATAAGCATGAGCCAATTTTGCTCTAAAGAAAATTGAAATCGGAGCTGTAGCAAAAGCACAATATTTGTTACTATAGTTGACAGTTTGATCAAATTATATACACACCTTCATTTTTAACTTTCTGTCTTTATTTAAATCAAAGGTAGCATCATCAGATCTGACACTTTTAGTAGAATATAGATCTTCAGCATTGAGCCACTGATTCAAACGTCAAGCTGATGCTGGTTTCCCTGGGGCTCAGCCGGCACCCTGGGACCAGCAGGGGTTAATTTAAATCTCTCTTCTACACGCAGCAGCTATCACTGTTTAATTTCTATTACAGAACTGGATGAAACGTCTTCATCCACAGGGCTCCAGGGCTCAGCTATTCACAGGCGAGGTAAAGAGCCCAAAGTACAGCATTGACCCTGCACGGTGCTCCAATTTGCATAATTGCATTTCAAACTGGTCAAGATTGCAGCGAGAGAGACGCAATCAAACAGTCAAATGAGCCACAGAGCAGCTATAGAAGGTTCCAAGATCCAGGAAAACCTGGCGTCAGGAAGTAGTGGGGACAACCATAATGTGCACGATCAGTTGAGATGAGGCGGTCTGTCCTTGAGGATGAAAGTCATATTCACATGTGGTTAAAACGATAATCTTATAACCTCTGAATTCACCACTCTGAAAGAATTCTGAAAGAATTATCTCATGCATCAAAAGCTCTTTGAGGAGATTAAATGCAAAGATGCAAGGAGAAGGAGTTTCAGCCAGGTGATAAGAACCCTCAGGCTATAGATGCACGCTGAGTTTATATGGCAGAAATATTCTTTGCTCTAGAGTACACTGAGCTCTTTCTCTTGCATGCCAGGATACTTCTGGCAAATAACTTAAGGAAAATTAATGATTTCTCATTGAAAACTGTTTTCAGCAGGCATCTGTGTGTTTTTTAACACAGCTCAGCAGGCCGTTTCTTTCCCGTTGGTGTGGTGATCGTGAACATCTAAACAAGTCCATATCTCATGGTGCCGAGGCCGTATCCTAGCAGCTGCAGCCGCCGGCGTTTGTTGGCACGGAAACAACAGCTCATGACACTGATGAGTCTTTTCAGCTCAGTGTAAATAAGGTAAATGCAGGATGTAAAGTACGAGATGTGCAAAAACACAGCTTTATTACGTTATTTCTCAGTCAGAGCTGCATGGTGGAACAGCTAAGAAATGATTTGTAATGCATGTACAGTTGCTCTGCAATTATCTGTCATCAAGCTCAAACATAAACCTTAAACGTCAGCTTCAACTGGCACAGGAAGGCACATCACATTTGAGTGAATTAATTATGCAGATGTGAGCCTGCTGTTGTGCTGTCTCACTGGGAGGGTTGAGTACACCTGCATTTAGCCCCACTTGTGCCTTCCAGGGTCCCATTACGCCGTGACACAGCTGTTAGCGTCCCAGAATCAACAGCTACATCTGAGAGCTCCATTTGGCAGAATTTACCACAAGTGCTTCCGCTGATTTATGCAAATCAGTGATGTGCCTGTTAAAAGACGGAGCCAGGCGGAAGTCAGCTGGCTGCACGTGGTTTCTCTCTAATTGAGACTCCACATAATCTATAATAAAGAAGGAAATATTCATGGGATGTGTGTGAGCAGTCAGCACACTTATGCTCACAGGTGACAAAACCAGCAGCAGAAACAAAAGCACAGTGAAAACAGATTTTTAGATAATGACACAAACAATTTTCTCCCACTGTGCTGGAAAAATAAAGGAACTCACATTAACCTCAAGTGCACTTGATAGGTCACAAACAGCAAGGTGGTAGTGGCAAATAGCAATAGAAGGAGATTTGTTCTAACAATAAAGGGAAAAACCGCACAATTTTTCACTCTGTATCTAAGTTATTAAATGCTTCCTGTAAAAGTCGTAATCTGGACAATATCTCCTAAATGTGCTGCTGGTCAGCATCAGAAAATGAAAAGCTGTCACGAGTGCGGTGAAAACACAGCTCCTTCAGCGGTGAGGATCATCATGGAGGGGGTGAGAAGATCTTTCCTTCCTGTGACCATAAACTAACTCTCTTTCTTATGCTTGATAAATGGGATCATTACACTCATCACACCTGCTAATATCGAGGAGAAGGCTTCATCAGTTCTGAATGAAGAAGGATGGAAGGTGAAACCTCTTCAAGAACTAAAACAAGTCCAGTCCAATGACTGGGACGACGGACACGAAACTGGGTGTCCAAAAGGTTGAGGTAAATGTGTTTGCATGATGGCTGGCAGTGAAACTCCCAGGGTTCAGTCTGGTCATTTGGTGGAATGTGGAAATCTGTATCTGTTCTGGGCTCCTACACTCACTAAGTATGTCGTCTTACCCACCCTCTCAGGGCTTTTTAGTCTCAAGGCCAGAGAAGCTGTTGCATAAAGACATGTTATAACACGTGTTTGCACTTTTTTTCCAACTTGAAAATCATATAATCTTGTATCAATGAAACCTCAAAGTGTTCAGATGCTTTAATTGTAAATGATGGGTGACTAATATGTTGTATGGCTGCTTATACACTACAGGTTTTTCACAGACTGATCAAGACCAAACACGATGATCTGTGAGCTTTAGAACTGCAGCCGTACATTTAACAACAGATGTATCCTCAGCAAGTCTCCACCACAAACCACTCACCAAACAAGTATGATTTAAGGTCAAAACATGACTTCCAGAGTCCAGCACTTTGCACGCCCACCACCAAAACATTTGAGTGTGTTTAACTGAGGCAGCTGTAAGATCAGATGCGTAATATTTAAAATATGATTTTAGGTATCGGGAAAAGCAATTTAATATTGGTGTTTACTTGATATTCCTGTCTGTAGAGACATTTAACACCATCTACCACAGGCAGGAAAAAACCCTGACTGAGGCTGGTTGAGTTGTGAACTATAAAGAGAAAGTACAACTTCAAACTTGACAGACAACTTAACAAGAGAACAGGGCTGAATAGCATGAATAAGAAACAAGTAAGAAACAAAGTGTTTCAAGTGTTTAAATTCTAATACATCATGTATTTTTGAATGTGGACGTTAAATATGAAATATTCAAAGAATGACTCCTTTGAATTGAAGACGTTTGTGGAACAGACTCGAAAAGAAGTGAGATAAGACTGAAGCTGCAAAGAAGCATCGTTTTAATTATTAGGCAATCTGCCAATTATTTCCTCGCTCAGTTGATTCATTGTTTGGTTTATAAAAGTCTTCACATCTTTTGCTTTGTCCAACCAACTAAGAGTAAGTTTACAATCACAAGAAACAGAGAAAAGCAGAAAATGATTCACATTTAGGAAGCTGCAAACAAACTGATCATTAGAGTTGTTCTGTTGTTTCATCTCCTTGTGAGGACTTTGGCTCTTTGTGTTGTTGTGGCTCAAATGTCACAGGCGACAGTCTCTGCTCATGTCTGAGTCACAGCACATATATACAGCTCACATGACCGTACTGCAATCAGAGGATATGGGATTTCTCCTAAGTCTCACATTTTCAGACAACTGCAGAACATCTCAGTTAAAACAATTTTACCATA
The DNA here is from genome assembly GCA_032362345.1 of Sandelia bainsii. Classification (NCBI taxonomy): domain Eukaryota; kingdom Metazoa; phylum Chordata; class Actinopteri; order Anabantiformes; family Anabantidae; genus Sandelia; species Sandelia bainsii. The sequence continues at coordinate 25,067,916 of JAUMHL010000027.1, forward strand.
GTTATAAAACTCTGTGTGTGTGTGTGTGTGTTGTGTATCTTCATCCCTCCTCTTCCTCAGTGTCCAGCGGCCCTCGGTTTGGGGGAATCGACGGTTTGATGCGCTGCCATCGACTTGGGGGCCAGATGATGTGAGAGGCCCGACCGTGAAGCAGCCCCACAGACACCTGGGACATAAACCAGAACTCTGGGTCAGAAATGAAGATTCAGAAAGAGCTGATGTTAAAGGTTCAGTGAGAATCATTTATTATATTCTACTGTTATGTCCACTCCAGGCCACACGTTGTAACCTTCTGTACGTTCGCTGTGAAACCAGTTTCTCCCTTTATGAAAAGGATGTAGCTGTGTTCAGTGTAGAGCAGTAGATAACGTGAATAAACGTGAATATCCCAGTCTCACCCAGGTTTCACCCAACATAATTCACATACCTTTTCTCCATGATGCGAGTGTGTTGTACACTGTACTTAACATTAGTCCAGCTGCTGCAAATACCGGCACAGCTGGTACAGAAATGTCCCAGAGATGGACACAATGTAATGTCACACCAACCAATCAGTCCAACATGCACGTACGCTGAAAGACGGGCTCACAAAGCTTAAATAGTTCATCATTTCTGTGTTGATGTTGAGTTTGGGTTAAGGTGAAGGAGGTATATTTAAAGGTTTAAAGGTTATAAAAATTAAATTATTTCAATCTTTAAAATTATGTTACAGATCTCCATGTTACTGGGGGTTGTAACACGTTTCATGTTGCTGAGCCATTTATGGAGCATTTTTTTTAGCTCACTGGTGCCCAAAGCAGTTTTCTTCTTATTCACCCATTCACACACGGATGCCAGTACTGACCAGACCCAAGTGGGGCAAGTTGTCACCATGTAGTCTGAATAAGAACTGTCTTATTTAGTATTGGTTAACATTTTGGGTACTGTGCTCTTTATTGGAACTACAAAAATGAGGACTAGCGATGATGAGCATCACTATATGTAGAGAAATGCTTATTTAAGAGAATTTTAAACAGTCGGCTTTACATTCACACTGATGTCCAGGGACCTGATAACATCAACAGCACAAGATAATTAAAACTGGCAGGTTGACAGATCTGGTTGCTCAGACGTCGTCCTTGCTACATCAATTAAAGCTACTTTGCATAAGGTCAAACGCACACCAGGAAATGTCATATGCTTTTAATGGCACCTGTTATCTGTGAAAATCCAGCTTCTATATTAAAAAGACAACACGCTGAGATCTTTAGACTAACCTTTAGACTGTGTGTGCTTTGGCTCAAAGTGCGGCACAAGGCTGGCTGCAGACAGATATGGAGGTGTTTGATTTATCATGTCATTTTGGTGGTTGAAGCAGGGCTGTAATGCAAAAAAAGCCTCCACCCCCACAACAGCTGCAGGTCGAAATCCAGTTTAATAACATGAAGAATTAAGGCAACTGATTAATATTCATTTGGCTGCAGCTGAAGAGCAGGTCAGTGGGCTGTTATCTACTAAGACAGGATAGTGAGACATTAAATAGGAAAAAAATTTAATCAAACTTAAACTTTATTGCACATTTTGTAACCAGAGCTCTTTATAAATGAGGTTAAACTCAGCTCAGGGCTAAGACATGAGAATCACATCTAAAACCTCAGACAGTGGACGTTTTCTTTCTTTTAAACTCAGGAAACATGTTCCAGGTTCTGAAGACGCCTCGCTTGCTGACTGTCAAATAATTGGAAATAAAGAAGAAGAAAAAATAAACGTGAATTTAAAAAATAGAGGGTGCGTTTTTCTCTCTCCAATTTTTCTGTTTTTATTTTTGTGATTTTAGTTCAGTGATTCATTTGTTCGTTATTAACTGTTTCTAATTAAAAACTAACAATTATTTCTAAATAAACTGAAAAAAATGTCCATTCCAAGAACCCAAGATGACATTTTCAAATGTCTTGTTTATTTAGAAAAACATCAAATCCCCACATTTGAGAAAATTGACCCAAATGATTAAATTAAAGTATTTTCAGTGTGAACATTTTTTCCTTTGGTTTGTTGCTTATATTGGTTTCATCTTTCATTCTCCAGTTTCTCTTAGTTTCTTTCTTAGTTCCTCTCAGCTACTTTTGATTTATCAGCTCCATCTTTGGTTCCATATTGTCATTTTTATGGTTCTTTGCTTTATTCTTTTCTTCTTTGCTTGACTGGTTAAGTTCCTTCGATCCTTCAAGTTCCTTTATTGGCTTCTTTAATAGCAAATACATTCGTGTTTTTTTATTTCTTCAGTGGTTCATTTTCATTCATCATTCCTTGTTGTTCATTGCAGGGCCGGTTCTAGCTTTTTGGGGGCCCTTTGCAAGATCATGTTGGGGGCCCCTGTTTGATACGAGGAGTTTAAACCCTTTGATGATCTGTGATAATGCATCACAGTAGGTTCTTGAAACTGAAAATAAAAACGACAAAGAAAAAAACAAGTTGACCCAAACAATTTAAGACTATAGAAAATAACAAAGGTAAAAAATTGCTTCTCTATGACCATACAGGCCAATTTTAAATTGGAAAAATAAAATTGTTCAACACAAAACTTCATAAAAAATACAATGTGATCTATTTTGTAGTGTGCATAAGTATACCACAACAACAAAAGTAATACTTGTGTTGTAGTTTTAAAACAGTTGTGAACTCTTTGGTTGCTTGGTTTCTACTTCTTTAATTCCTTCGCTTCCTTTGACTCCCAATTGAGTCAAATCACTGAACCTGCAGTCCACGTACGACTGCTCTACCAACTGAACCAACAGTTGACCCAAGTTCCTTAGATCCATTTTTAATCCCCCAGTAACTACATTGGTCTCATACCTTCCTTGGATCCTTGGCTTATTGATTTTGTTGGATCCGGATTTTGTTCTTTGGTTTCTTGAACACTTAGTCTAGTCCATTGCTTCATCCTTAGTTCTTTCCTTCATTTACTTCTTTGGCTTCTTGCTTCCTTCCTTCCCGTGTTACCTCCCACACCACGACTGGGTATGAAGCTCTCAAAGGTAGAAAGCCTGGCAGCTGAATGAGCTGGGGCTGACTCACTGGTATCGACCACCCCCTGCCAGATCTATTTGGGCCCAGTAAAAATGTTATTTATTGCAACTTAAAACTCTTTAATAGATCACACTCCCCACAGCATGAGATCGACTGTGTATTACATTCACAGTGATCCTTTATTTCAGGTTTTTATTTTGTTTTAAATTTCTCCAAATAAACTTAGAGAAAAGTTAAAGGCTCACTCCATATGGAACTTACTCTGTGCTGTATATACTGTATGTAGAGATTGTGGGTGGTTATTTGTTGGTTTTGGACTATTTCTGATCGACCCATAGGCTGAGTGCATCCTCTGTGGGAGCTGATGTGTTTCTGAGTGAAAGACTGAGGTGGGTGGCAGCGAGCACTGCAAGCCAGATTTAAAAAGAATATATTATTTAAATGAGGGCTCCTTGCTGGATGGAATACGTCTTGAATATAATCTATTGATTGAGCAGTCTTAGCCATGTTTGCCCTGGTTTGAACATTTGGAGGCGACAGACTCTCAGACATCAGTGTATAGTGTTGAACTACATGAACTTTTCCCTCCCATAAAGAGAAAGAGAATGATGTCGAGGACCCCCGAGATGCTGCAGCAGCCATTTAGCAAGAATAAAGCTGTAACACGATTCTGTGAAGAGCATGTGGGTGATGTACGTTAGGAGAAATGGAAGCTGACAGCTGCTCTTCAAACCCCACCTCAAAGTGGTGTCCAATAAAATGTCTACTGGGACAACATCAGAAAGTCAAAAAGGTCACTACATGCATACCACCTGCTGAAAGCTTTTTTTCTAGTTTCTTTGCACACATAAATCACACGTTAGCAAACAAAGCTAGCCTGGTTCCTGACCTCTGAACTGCTGCCACCATCACCACTTTTGGCGATTTTGGTAGATCTGCTGTTGTGTTGATTGACACATTTTTCTGGGGATTTACAGGCAAGACTGAAGATTGGAAAAATCACTTTTACCTAATTAACAGCCAGTTGAGCCTAGAAATATATTTAAATGTAATAAATAACATTTTTTAAACGGGAGCAGTCGACATAGTTGTGAGTCTCTGCAAAACAGATTGTGTCGACTCTTTGGACCCGAATAAGATTTGCTGCGTCCTGATGACAAAAGTCATCATCAAATTGCAATAAATAGGAAACTGAAAAACGTACTAATCAAGCAGAAGGGAAGTCCTCGCTGAAAAACAAATATCTCTGCATTGTTGCTGGTTCTGTTCTAAGAGTCTGATTTGACAGGAGGGTCGACTGCACTTCTCCACAAAAAGTTTAAATAAATTTCTACTAAAAAATATATTTTTAAAAAGTTACAGTAAGTAAACAAAGAAATATGTTTGTGATTATGTGATGGATCTTCAGTCTTTAGTATTTTAAGTTATTTTTTATTTTTGCAGCACAGAGACAAATGTCTGGGGAGTAAAGTGTAAAACCAGAGAAGCTCTGTGCAGCTGTTGCACCCTGTGTTATGATTTTGTTCATTGAGGAGATTTCTACTGAGCTTCTTGGCCAGATTTTGTTCAGCTCGAGATCGAGGTCCTCTGTCTGACCTGCACTGTGCTGTCCATAACAAACATCTATGCTGAAAATTTTATACTGTTGTTCAGAGAGGGGCAAACTACAAACAGCATGTAGACATCAGGAGTTAGTATGAGGATGTCGGTACTCTTTCTGGTGGAGAGTGAAATGCAACATTAAGGAAATCTTCATGTTTGCAGGAAAGTCAACAGTAAAATAATAATAATAATTGATACTGTATTGATCCCCTTGGGGAAATTCCTTGTGGACAGGCTGTCCCTGTGAGGCGCCAAGGGTCAGGGTATCGGTGTCTTGTCCAAGGACACCTCAACATGTAGCCTGCCGGGACTGGGAATCGAACCGCTCACCCTCGGGTTAGAAGACGACTGCTCTACTCACTGATCTATCTCACCGCCCTGCTGTAAAACATCCAAATCTCTGAACACACTCATCCTCTGCTCCAATTTCAACCACAATACTAGTGCTGCGCTAATTAATCTAACTGCCACGTCAGATTGTGATGTCAGCCTTTTACCATTATCAATTAAATCACAGCAAAATAAATATGTACGTGAGTGACCGTGACATTTATCTTTGCTTGCGTACAGTTTGCTTATTATCTGTGCCCCTATTAAAGAGATGCCCAGTCAGTCTTAGACCCAACTTTTGCCTCTCTTGTACAACATCTACACGAGTTACAGTGCTAACTCTTCGGACACCCCATAAAGCAGAATGTGACGACTGTTTCCCATAGACTTGTTTTTACAACACTTCCCAAATTCTGAATGTTTGTTTTTGTGGAGAAGAAATTGTCATATGTGAGAAACAGACTAAAATTACACTTTTCCAGGACCAAACTGAATTCTTTTTGACCCCAGACACCTAGAGGAGTCTACGAGAATTCGGCAAACACCTTAAGAATTTGGTTGAGTGTTGTAAAAACAACTCTATGTATGCAAAAGAGGCACAATCTGTCACTTCAGTTTCCATCAAAATACTGTAACTCTACCCTCCAGCTGGAACGGGACGTGGGCAGATAAAACCCTGACCTATGACGCACACAAACACCGCTTTCAGATTTATTCTTTTGTAGCTCATCTCCACTATACTATACTATACGTAAACCAATAAAATACTTCATTATTATTTCTTGTATCATTATTTCTAATATGTAGTTATGATCATTTTATTATTGTTGTGTAACTGTGGTTGTGCGAGTGATGCAGCCTAATCTGATCAAACTGTAACTCTGCTTATTGATTAGTCTATTGGGCTCATTACAGCAGTGGGTTGAGTTTGTACCGGTCCGAAGCTGTTGCTGTCCAGACTGTGTCCGCGATGATCCCCCTCGATCCAGAAGTGACCGTCGGGAATTCGAACGTATCGATTCTTGTAGCTCAAAGTCCTGAAGAGGAGAGAAAAGAAAAGACAAGGTTTGGTTTTGTGAAAATTTCCTCCCGGCAGTGAAAGTCCAATGACGTTCAAACTGTTTCTGAAAGTTTTTTTTGTTCCGACTCTGCCCATTAACGTACCCACATCCTGAAATTAGTCTCAGCTCAGTGAAGAGGACAATTTAGAACCCGAGTAGTTTTTGCTTCAAAACTAAACAGAGGTACAGAGGCTCAGTGAGAGGATCACAGCAGCACGTGGTACTTCAGTATTTCCATTTTCACCTGCTGTATCATTCATAGTCACTACATTTGGGTTGTAAATGTTGTATTTTTTACTATAATTATCGTAAAATTATATTATAAAACAAATTACAAAGGAAAATATAAAACATATGAAAGTGACTGACACATGAACCATTCATTTATCATGTGTCTCTGCAAACCATCTTCGCTCAGTTTTTTTTAATAGTCGAGTCAGTTTTAATTTATCAAATTTCATGCACAATGGCATTTCAAGATGTTTCACATCATTTCAAGGTGTTTCACATCAGCATAACAGCAAATTGATCAATATTGTAAAATCAAATCAACTTAGATTAACATAACAAAATGTCAAAGGCGAACTTTGCCTCAGTGTCTGTCCAGCAGTGACAGTAATGACACTGTCTGTCCTTACACCCTTTAATCAGATAATGAAAACCTCCCCCCAAACACTAACAGAAAATAGTCATGTAAATGACCATTTAAAACAAATCGTACAGATTTCTGTGCATCTTTCAGAAATAACACAATAAGAACTGACTAAACACCTGAACAAATAATGTTCGACTGTAAGATTATGTCTCTCATCTCATATTTAACGCCGTGTATCATATCACCCACAGCTGCCTCTAAAGCCTGTTTACAGCTCATCTGAATTAAGCAGCTGGTAAACACATTCTTCTTTTATAAAGAGTTTATTTGTGGGAAATGGCATCTGCACATGCACTGAGATATTACATTACATAGACGCTTTTATCTAAAGCGACGTACAGTGAGGTACAAAGCAAGCAACACACTTAAGGACAAATGAAAACAGTGACATAGAAGAAGATCATCATCAGAGAAGTAGGGTCTGAGTTTTCTGATGTTGTAGAGGGTAAACCTGCTGCTCGAGACATGGAGGAGATGTGGTCAGCAGAGCTTAGTTGGTCTTCAGTGATGATCCCAGGTTCCCAGCAGACTCTGTGAGGACAATCACTGAAAGACAATCCCAGGTTGATGCTGAAAGAACAGAACCTCTGTCTCAGAGACACATGAAGACAGTTCAGTTCAAGTTATTTCAACAGCACCAATTCACAACAGAATCATCTCAAGGCAGACAGTAAAGTTGTCCGGTGGAAAAGTTCGGAAGGACTGCGTGTCATTGGCATAAAATTCATCATTTTAAAATGAGCAGTGTGTGGATAACAAACAGGAATAATTAAAGTTGAAAAATCTTGACAGTTTCCAGATGGAATAATTATCACTTTTCATTGATAAGATAAAAAAAGACAAAGATTAAGGGGGAAATTGTGGAGGTCCTTGTTGATGGCAGCTGAAATCTCCGACACAATTATAAGTTTCATTTCATTATCGTTAATCATCAGCCTCTAAATCTTCCCCGCAGCGTCACTTCTCATCCCTGCCTTATCGCTCAAACAAAGATCTGATCTGAGGACACATTGAGACTAATAAGGGTGGTGGTGGTGGTGGTGGAGGAGGGGGATGGTTCATCTTATGCTGCTTCTATCAGGTCATGATGTTTATGAGGAGAAGGTCCAGCGCCCTTCATCATCCCTCTGCACCGTTATGGGCCTGTTCCAGCTCTGATTTATCATTTATCGGGGGAACATTGTGAATTATAGCCTTGGTGACTTTTTAAATGGAAATCTGTCTGTGATTACTTATACCTGTGTGTGTGTCGGTCCAGGAGGCTGGCTGACCGAAGAGGCCTTGGATACATAAATATTGATTTTGCACGACGTGGCACCTCACAAAAACAACAAGCTGGGACCTTTTTGCTGGAAAAAAAAAGAGGTTACAACCAATATGACACCTATTCTCTGCTCCATTTCAGAAGGAAAAGGCTGTGAAATCTTTATGGAACCAAGGACAATTGACTTCACTGTATTTAGTCTTTTATTTAACCAGGTTTGGTCTGGTGAGATGGAGAATCTGAGCAGAACAGCCACAGGAAATAAATCCTCCCTCGCACACTGTTATATCATCAATCTGGGGTTTTAAAATTCATCCAAGCAGTTATTTTGTACTGAAGTGCTGTCATTTTTTTTTGATGAACATGTGCCTCACTTCTACATTAAAGTGTCCATATTATTCTTAATTTATGGTTTATATTTTCTTTGGAGGCTCCAGTGATTATAGACTATATGATTTCAAAAAGCAAGTACATGTTATAATCCCTCTTTATGCAACAGCTCCTCTGACCTTCAGACTAAAGTGAACAGATCAAATCTTTGCTCCAACTCTGTCACTGTTTCCATTGTTATTTTATGGTTTCATCTTTGGAAAAAGTAAATAAAGTTCATTTTCCTTTGCAGCTTGACCTCTGCATAAACACTTGTACTATCTCCAGCCTCGAGTGGAGCAGTGGCAGCGGGATGGCGTATTCAATGGGTGCAGAAGCCCAAAACAGATGCCCATATATGGACTTCCACACAACTTGACGTCAACTGAGGCAGCGCTTTGAAAAAACACGAGAACAAAGCAAATTGGCCAGACTGATACCTGGGTGTTTATCAGCCAGCATGGATACACACGTTTACCTCTGACTATGTGTAACATGGACACACAACTTCACAAACGTATACATATAACGTATACATGTAACATCAGCAGATGAAAAGCAGAATACGACCTCTTACATGCGCCAGAATTCACTTCAAACGGCAGTGAAGAGTTTTGACCTCGATGTTAATCATAGTAGAATTAGGTGAGGGAGATGTGGACTGGCCACAGACTCTCAGTCTGCCATTACTGGAATATTCTGGATACCTCTGAGCAGGATTTTAAAATACTTTCAAAAATGACACATTTTAATAATCCCAATTTTGTACTTGTCAAAATGACACATCTCAGTGGTGCATTACTGCACTCAGAACTACGCTGAGCCACACGGCTGCAGTTAAAGTGGAAATGAATTTGCTTTCGGTCACTGTGACCTGGGAACTGGTGTGCCAATACCAGAAACCGGCCAAGAGTGATCTACACCTCTGGACAGATTGAAAATGGGAGCACAAATCCCTGTTTGTGTAACTGCAGGATGAAATAATCCAAGGAACCCAGCAAGAAAATCTACTGTATACGTCATTAAAATGTTTATTACACACAGTTAGTTAGAAGAGGTATAATGAGTAGGAGATGTTAAAAACCTATATAAATTCAGGCATAATAATGGTTGGGCAGTGAGGTCGAGTAGTTAGGGGGAAGCTGTTGGTTGAGGTGATAAGCCCTAGAATTATTTTTAAAAAGCACCTTCCAGAAATTCCAGAAAAAGCTGGGAGAAGGTTAAACGTGATCTTGTTGGCAGTCTGATCTGTGTCTGCATCATTTGGATTCCTTTAACACTCAAGCTCAAGTTAGGACTTAAAATCCAGTCAGCTAGCTATGTTAGGAACACAGGACACAACAGGAAAACACCACTACCGACTTTTTGTTGAAGTTTCTGTAACATGATGCCTCATCCAACGTGTTGGTGAAGTAATTAAAATGAGAACACTTCTACATAAACACTTCACAGTTTCATCTGCAGAGCTAAAAACTAATGAGGTATTTTTCCTGTGTCAGAGGCAGAAAAAACAAAGAACATAACATTAGACTGAATAATGAAGTGAAAACAAAATGGAGTGACGTCATGATATGAGAAAAATCCTAATTATAGAAATAATATCAAAGACACTCTACTCCTAAGCTTGTAGTGGGAGTTAGATTTGATTTAAGATGACTTTTATTGACTGATCCTTTCACTGCAGAAACAACAATGATGACGCTCATAAATCCAGTCACAATCGGTTTCTCTGTTTTTTAAATAATGCTCTGCTGTGTCCCCAAACACCCTGGGCTGGCCGGACGACGTCTTGTTACTTGGGGTTTAACCCAGATACACTCGTCCATTTCTGGACACAGCAGATATACTCATACATACCAAAATAACAAGAGCACACGGTGACACCACAGACGCTTCTAAGAGCTTCCAGATGCTTCATATGGTTTTGTCATCGCCGTCTGAATGTGGGACGCTTCACCGAGATGATGAGGAGGATGTCTCACTAAGACGAGTTCAACATTCACATTCACTCCAGAACACAAAGACAGACACACACACACACACACACACACCTCCTTTCAGCGTTAACAGGAGCTGATGAATGCTGTGGCGGAGCCTGAAAGGAGTTTAATGAGGCAGAGGTCGACAGCTGCCGACAGCTCCACACACCGGATTACAGCAGGAAAACTGCTCTGACCCGTGTTTGACTGATATGTGAAATATCCTGAAGGCTCATGCAGATCATTATTTCTATGGATTAAATATCTTTGTTCCTTGTTTTTAAATTGTTATTATTTCACGCAAACCTTCCCGAGGTTTAGATTTTCACTCTTGATACAATGAAGATGTGTCTGAAGTTTCATTGCTGACAGATTAATGGGTGTCTGATTTAAGATTATACCGGATGTGTACTCTACAGACTCTTTATGACTTTAATGTTATAAATGTGCTTTGAGAAGGTTAAAGTGATGTACCATATTGCAAAACCATTGCATTACATTTCGCAGTTCAGTTGAGAAAGTCCAAAGCTTCGCTGGTCCCATTTCTCACATGTGTTGCTTTGTGTGTCTATATCAGTGTGAAGTGAAAATCTTCTGCTATTCTTGGTCACACAAAACAAAACACAAGATGACATCACCTTGAACCGTCTCATGATTTATCAGCATGTAATAAATTATTAATTTTCCATTCTCAAAAGACCAAATTAGAATGGCTCACAAACAGGAACCTTCTGGAAGGTTATAACAAAATTTTGTTTCAATCCATGTAGTAGATGTAGCTAAGCACTAGCATGAGACTCGGTCAATGAGAATCAATCTGCTCTTTACACTCCACCATGTTCTGCAAAACCCTTCAGGTAGTTGTTTGAAATTACAATAAATAAGAAGCTATAAAACTTAGTAATCAAGTAGAAATCCTTGCTATTCTTTGACTGGTTAAAAGACGGCACCTCATTCGAAGACTACAAGAAGCAAATATCTCTGCATCGCTTCTACGACTCTGTGTCACAGGAGACTTCGGTAGCACTTCTTGAATGGATCATATTCTGCTTTTCCCGTTCTGATGTTACATATATACTGTTTTAAAGTTTGGTGTCCGTGTTCCTGCCGCAGCAGGCAGCAGGATTGTTGCTGTGCTGTTCCAACTGGGCATAGTTCAGCCCACAGGACAACTTCCACAAACTGGCCAATCAGAAGAGAGTGAGATCGGAGGAAGGGGGGCCTTAAAGACAGGAGCTCAAACAAACCTTTAGTGTCAAGATCAGAGAAGCTATTGTATAAAGGGGCTTGTATTTGCACTTTTTAAACTTGAAAATCATATAACTGTATGAATCGAGACCCAGAGAAAAATATGAACCATAAACTAAGCATAGCATGACCACTTTAACTAAAAACCTGGACCTGCTGATGGCACTAGATGAAAGGATTCACTTTTTTGGGACGCTGGATATCCGTTTAAAATTTCCTATGTGCTCTGCAGTAATGAGAGACAAATGTGCTGCTTCTTTGTGTTAGAAATTCACCATTATGGCTGTGAGAACAGGCCAAAATCCATTTTTTAGCACCTACTGCCAGATTTTAGCAATTTTGATAAAAGCCTCCACAAAATATCAGATTGTATTTGTGCTCAGTTCACTGTTGTGACTTTACTTTCATTATTTCAACGATTTCCAAATACTGCTTGTAAAGCTTAGGTCTTCAGTTTCCTGGATAATATGGAACATTAGTTTATGTGTTCTTGTGTCTCTCTCTTTGTAGGAGGAGCAGGAGTGACTTTTGGTGTCAGCACAGGACTTGTATAATGGTTTTAAAAACAAATAAACTTTATTTATGTGTTACCATTAGTTCACTGCAGATTCTCCTGCGCCGTGCCACAGTTAACACTCCCACTTAGTTTTCTATGGGCTGACAGCGACGGCGTGAGATTTACGTGCAGTATGAGCCTCTCTGTGGCTGATGGTTATGTGGCAGGCAGACGGTCTGGCCTGCGTGGGCAGATTAAGACGGAGCTGTGATTTATGTCGGCCTGGCCCATGTAAGACAACACAGGCCGACAGCCAGCGTCGTCAGTGCCGCCTCTGCCAGGAAACCCATCACAGGCCTGTTAATTATTCATCCCCTCCCCAACTGGTGACCTGTATTTTCCACAGTGGCACCCAACACAAACAGCTGCAGGAATGAATCACATGACGATGGCGTGTTATGATACTGTGAACACGCCTCTGTTACCCTGCTACTTGCTCTCAGCCTCGCTATCACTGCTGCAGGGTCTGAATCTGGTTATGAGATCTGACGTGTTTACTGGTTCACTGGGTGGCGTGTGCTGTCTGTCAGAGACACTGTGTTCACTCTGCGTGTCACTTAGTTGGAAGATCTGTTTTGATGTATCATGTTGTGTCGCATGCATATTAATATCTGCATCCAGAGCTGCACAGGACATGTCCTCAGTATTTTGTCTGGGACCATCTGGACCTGAAGTGCAGCTTAATCTGTACTAAATAATTAAAAGTTATTTTATAAAGGTAAATAAAAAGCAGATACCATGTTCTCAGTGCCTTTAAATTACGCTGACGAAAAATTAGAAATATTCAACCTTTGCTTTCCTCCCATAAATTAAATAAACATTACACTGTGATGTACTGAAGCTTGATTGCTGACAAAGGAAATTATTAATATAAGAAGCAGCTGCATGAATTGGAAAAAATCAAAATTAGCTGGAAACTAATCAAAATTATGAGGATGCTTCACAAACTGTTGTCTCTGTTGTCTGCATCTGAAATGATTCTCCTAATGCATTCATCACACTGCTGCTTCAGCTTCTTTAAGAGTAAGACATTATGGTAGTGGTAGTCCTGGAGCTGTATGTTTGCAGTTAGTGGCCCTTCAAACCTGCTTAGTGTTTCGTCTGCTGCTTGTTGTTGTTGTTCTTTACTTTACTTTATATAGTTATATTGCGTATTTACACTGTAAATTGCCTTGAGGTGACTTTTATTGTGATTTAAACAAATAAACTAAATTGAATTGAATTATGTAGTTCCCACCACTCTCACTCACCACAGACAGTTTACAGCTACTTCAAATCCAGAATAAGAAGTTGTAAATGGCACTGCGGTCTATTTCTCTTCTGCAGTAGTTCACTAACTGATCAGCCAATCAGAGCGATCTCTTACACTGGCCGTATCTGCTGTTGATTTAAAATTCTGAATTGGCTGAAAAGCCGCAGATGGGCGTCCACCAAGTGCCAACGGTGAGGGGACACAGCAAAAACTAGGCCAACAGAAACTCACCAAAGGCCGACCGTTGATTTGGGGAGACATGACCCTTAAAGTGGAGACAGAAATGATACTTTATATTTCCTAAAGAGGAGAAACAAGACCAAAGTGATCTGCATGGATGCACACCATGACGGCAAAGTGAGAAAATATGTACTGCAAATTCAGTTTGTTCGGAAGTTGGTGCCAAATCTTCTCCCCAAATCAAATATTAAAGCCACAATATACAACATTTTGACAATAGTATGAGATAAACAGGACACACATGCTGTGTGTACAGTATGGTTTGAAACTGCTTTTTCAGTCTTCTGCAGGACATGTTTACCATTTGCTGGGCTACTAAATGAAGGGGAGGCATAGCAACAACTATGTAAATCCATCTATTAAAAACCAGTGAAGCAGTGCTGCTTTTTAATTGCTGATTGCTTGTGTTGGTTGCCTCACTCTTAAACAAATGTGGAGGCTTAATGGACCCTGCTGGCCTCAGCTTCAGAAACGATGACGGCTCGTCAACATGACTGACAGGTGTGGGGGTAGAAATTTGACCAAGCTGATGTGAAGGAGAACTAAGAATAGTCTGACTGTCTCAAGACGTAAACTTCATGAAGAGCAAATCAGCAGTGAATCACGCAGAGCACAAAACTTCTGCAGCAGTGTCCCACTACATAAATGGTGCACGCTGTGGTCATGAAACAACAGCACATGAATTTAATAAAAACATACTGTGATTTTATAAGTATCTCAAATATTAGCTAAGAGATCTGAGTCAGTGTACGGCTGTTTCATTTCCCACTTCATACACATAGGAACGACAACACAGGATGTTACCACCTGCTATGACCCATCTATCTGCCCTGGAAGTAGGATCCATAGTCTGTTGGCCTGTCCTGAGATTTCTTCTATTTTTTACCCTGCTTAAGTTTTTCTGGAGTTTTTAATTATCTCATTTCAGTGTGTAAGTTGTGAAGATTATGAAGCCTACTGAGGTGTGATGACAGTGAATGAATTGAAGTCTATATATTTACTGTATTTTTGTATATTGTTTTCTTGTCTTACAAAAAAGGATCTTGATCTCAATGAGATTTTTTGAATTTTGTTACTAAGCACTTATTTTGCGCTTATTTCTACATCCAGTAGTTACTGTTATTATAAAAATATACTAGTAGACGACCACTGCTTTACACACACTGATGGCAGAGCACATCTTGCCATATAAAACAACATATATATGTAGAATCATGATGTCCTTCTGATGATAGGGACACCATAGCAGAAAATCTGCCATTTTAGGAGGTAACAACATACAGTAGTAGTAGTAAAATCAAGGCATTAAATTGGGATATTTCATGGGTGAAAGTTTTCCATCCAGCATAGATGAAACTAACTGCTTGATCATTTTGGTTTGAGGTTCTGTCGCCATACCTGCTAAATAAACTGACAGTTTCTGTAGGTTTTGTTCCAGTTTTGTTTATGTCACAGTAAAAAAATCTTTGGAGGTTTTAAAGTTTATCTGGCCCCAAATGATTCTAAAAAAAGGAAAAACAATAGCTTGATTTGTAGCTGGTATAGGAGTTAAATAACCTTCAAAAAGGGTCAGAATCGACACTTGCAGCCAGTTTGGTTTTCTTTGTAAATTGGGCGATGACTCACTCTTGAAAAATATATGAGAATAGGATGTTATGGAAAGCTGTGAGACTGAAATTTGACCTTGTAGTTCTGAAAGTTTAATAGAGACTGAAGTTTGAACTAACACGCTTAGAAATGTTTGAAAGGGAAACACCAAGAACAAAAACTGGGTGATTTATCACTAATAGTCTCATAAATTCAACCACATTACTGCTGTATATGTAATCAGTGCCTGTAGCTGATCATAATAAAACTCTGACATAATTATAATAATAATAAGAAATAATATTAATAACAACATCATTCTAGTGAGAAACACTGATAGAAAAATTGTGTTTATTATGTGTTTTAGTGTCTGTAGAGTCAGTGTGAATGTCTCATGTTGTGATGCTCTTGATTAAAAGGTAAAAGTGAAAAACACTGTTATGCTAATGTGCAGGAAGACAGGCTGAGGACATGATGAGCTCAGTAATAAATAAAAAAATGTCCAACAATCCTGCAGCGAGTTTTGAGAAGTTGCTGTATGTGAGCCAGCAGCCCAGTCTGCTCAGTCCTCCTGCTGTGTCTCATTATCTGAACTGTGGAGCTCATTTCCCTCAGCAGAACGCAGTGTAACAGGCCTGAGAACAGCTCCCACCTCTTCCTGAAGGAAATCCAGGGAGAAGAGCACCACACACATACACGGTGCCCGCTGTCCAATGCACTCACGCTAAGAAGAAAAATGCTGTAGTTATCTTCAGCCTTAATGTAATCTCAATGCCTGTTCAAATGCAATTCAAGACTAAATTAGAGACAACATTAAGCTTGAAAAGTTACAATACTCCAGTCAGTAAATTGTGCTTCAGAGCAGCCACACGCAAGGAAACAATAAAAGGCTTAATCTAGAGACAGAAGAAGCAATTCAGCAGTGAAACACTGTTATTACCATACACTACTCACAAAAAGTTAGGGATATTCGGCTTTCGGTGAAATTTCAGGATGAACCTAAAATGCACTATAACCTTTACAGG
>JAUMHL010000027.1:25084377-25123476 GCA_032362345.1 Sandelia bainsii
GGAGTGACCTGCACTTTCTCCAGACCTGAATCCCATAGAAAACCTATGGGATCAGCTGAGTCGCCGTGTAGAGGCTCATAACTCTGTACCCCAGAACCTCAAGGGCCACCCTTCAAGAAGAGTGGGATGCCATGCCTCAGCAGACAATAAGTCATGCATGGAAACACACTGTGGACAAGCAGCTGAAAATGGAAGGACAGATGGTAGAAAACATATGACCAGCTGAAAACAGACAAAATGCTGATTTTCTATGTATAACTCAACATCAGCCCAAGTTTTTACTGTATTTTATTGCATATTTAACACTTCAGCTACTTGCAGAAATGTTTCCCATTTTCAGAGCAACAGTACATCACCTTTGATTAGTTTCCTGTATGATTCTATCTGTTCTGAGGTTTTGCAGCACCCAGGTTTTGGGACAAAAACACAACAACAACAAAACTCCGGCATGACGTGTTGAATAACTACAATAGTGCT
The DNA here is from genome assembly GCA_032362345.1 of Sandelia bainsii. Lineage (NCBI taxonomy): Eukaryota > Metazoa > Chordata > Actinopteri > Anabantiformes > Anabantidae > Sandelia > Sandelia bainsii. The sequence goes on from JAUMHL010000027.1 coordinate 25,084,855, forward strand.
CTAAGCAGTTTCGTACAGGTGGAAACAAAACATCAGCCATGGCTCCCACTGAAATGTCAGGGAGTAAGACAGCGAGGCTGCTAAACTCCTAATTTAACAGAGTATTGCACAGATTTAGCATTGCTTTCCTATAACAATGTTAGAAGAATGTCAGACTCAACTGACATTGTTAAAAAAACTGATGACATACCGTCATATTTATATTCCACAACTCAACCACTGACAGTGCGGTGATACATTCAGGTGTGTTATGTTAATAGAAGCTAATGCATTATGGAGTCGCTATCCTCAAGCAGAGATCCGTGTAAAAATACTCCATTACAAGTAAAAGTCATGCATTCAAAATCTTACTTAAGTAAAAGTAGGACACAGCTGTAAAACCAAGGGACCTTAGAGGATGAGCAGTCAGCCTGAGCACATAATTAGCCTCCAGAAATGCTGTTGGATAATGTGTGTGCTGTAGACAAGTATAAACCGGTTCAACATGAAAACGCAACTTTGCTTCCTGTTTTAAAAATGGGAGTTAACTGAACTTGAGAAAATACGTTCAATAAACTTGACTTTTTTCATTTCGACATCAAGAACTTGCAGCCTCTTTATTCTGAGACGTTTTTTTTTCCAAATGTGAGGCTGATGTCAGAGACTTTATAAATGTACGAGGGTGGAGGCTTCAGCTAACTGTAGACTAACTGTCACTGTGGTTGAACGGTTTCCATTATTGTGAGAAGAAACAACCAGAATTTAATTTAACATGTATTAAAGACACAGTGTTTGAATGTTTTCTTCAAACTATAAAACAGAGGGGTCTCTGAAGAGTTTCCACTCATAAAAACATGCATGTTGGGAAGTCTGAAAACGTGATGATGCTTCTTCAGAAACTGAATTTAATGAGCTAACACAACTCACACAGGTTCATGAATAACTGATGATTATGAAGCAGCTACAAAAACTGTTACTGTTAATATCTCACTTGAAAGAGGCACTACACCCCTGGTGCTGGGAGCATAAAATCCTAACATCTACAAGAAGGAGATCAGGCACAAAGCACAAGGTGAGTCCTCAAACCAGAAAGACCTCAACCAGCAGCTCAAGAGAGAAAAACACTTGAGGCTGAAGGTAGCGTTAGAAAAACAGTGGAGATCATAGAAGATGTTAAATTCAGATGAGCTCAAAGCAGAAAACAACAAAATAAGACAAACTTTTCGTTTTGAGATCCTGGAGCTGTAGCAAATGCTCCAGATAGAAAAAAGACCTGAGGAACCAGGCAGAGGCTGAACATCTCACTGACTTCTGGATGAAGGAGGACTTCTTCAGCTTCAGAAAGAAAAGACACTGAGGGCAGAGGCAGAGAGGAGCAGACTGAAGGCTGCTGAAGTCAGTGAGGTCCTTTTCCAAAGACTGGAGGAGGTGATTGTGGAGGCTCTCAAAAAGAAAATTCACCAGCAATAAAAAGAGGTTCTCTGCCAGGACGAGGACTTCCTGCTGCAACAGAAGGAGCTTGTCTCTTCACTTCAGGAGCAGAGGAAGAGAAGAGCTGCCCACAGAGAGCCATCAGCATCTCTCAGTAACACTTACTGAAAAAAACAAAGTGTGTTTGATGGTCTGTAAAATGATATTTATTCCACTGTCTTTTATAATCACAGTTCTCACATCTCAGCTTATTTATACATATTAGTATGCAAAGTTCACATCAAGTGAAACCTACAAGAAGCCAACAGGTCACAGTTTAACAGCTCGCCAGATGATATTTATGAAGATTTAAATATTTGGGGAGATGTTTTCATTGTTAAGAATCAGCTTCTGTAAAGTTTAATATTTTAAAATCAGCTACTGATGATTTGTTCTCTTTGTGCTTTTCAAGTTCAGCAAAAACTGATTTATTCAATAAGTGCTGGCTGATTTATTATCCTGGCTGTTAATCAGTTTGCAGTGATATTGAGAATGTTTTTACAGATTATGTTTCATGGCTGTATTTACCCCACTGACTCCACAGCAACTCTCAGAGACAATACTGAACTGGTTTTAATTAGTGGTGTTTTAGTTTAATACAACTTTACTCGGAGTAATGCACCTGTGAACATAATGTATCCAGCTGTTACAACTGGAGTTCCTTTTGAAATCTCCGTCCCGAGCCTGAAAGTGGTTTGAGGAGGAAGCAGAGTCCTGAGAGACATCCTCTTCCTCCTGTCAGTCAAGCAGCAGTCACCGGATCTGCTGTCAGTCAGGCTGAAAGTTTCCTTTGGTGTCTCATCACAGTGACTTTAATTTCCCCTGGACCTGACAGACAACCAGCGACTGCACTGACACAGGAGGATGTAATCAGGACTTATGCTGTGGAAATGATAACGGTGATTTCGACAGCGAAAGCTACGAGAAGAGAAAGAGGTTGTTTTGTACATTTATATAAAGGCTGTTGATGAGTTGGTTCTTTGATGGATATTTCCTGCTAGTTTCCTCCTGGTTACTTGTGACTGATAAAGACAGAAAATAAAATACCATATAAAACTACACAAGGACAGAAGGTGACTTTTCAAAACATCTCTAACTAAATATATGTAGAATAAACTAATATGACTGTATAATGTAAAACATGTTCAGAACCAATAAATCTTATTTTATGATTTATTAAAGCAGATGCCAGAAACTAAGGGATGTTCTAAAATATAATTCACACACATTTTATTGAGGTGTTTATTGTGTTATGATTGTAAAAAGCACAATCAAGATTTTATTAGATAACCTCTGCAGAGCATTTAGCAGCTATGGAGCCAGATACATGTATTTCCCTTAGGAGTTGGTGGAGATCAAAAACAGAGCTGAAAGTTAGTGTTTGTGTCCACCTGACGGACATCAGTGTTCCCTGTTTCCACTGTGATTGTAAAAGGTTGGTCCTAATCTCCCAGTTACACCGAGAAGTGAAACCTTTCACCGTAGCACCTTTCAATGATGTAGCAGCCCCCCCCCCCCGCCACCAAAGTATCATGCTTATGCATGTTAAGAAGAAATTTCCAAATGAAAGCTTATACCTTGAGCATGTCTACATGTTTAAAATATAACTACAATATATCTTAGACATGTATTCATGCTGCCAAAAACTCCAACCAAATTAGGATGTTTCCTTGTGTTTGAAATAGTAAAGTAGTAAAAATATGTTAAATCATCCATGTTTCTAACCTTTTTGTGTGCTTTGTTGTGCTGTAACCGAGCAGGGCTTTGTTTTTGCCAGGAGCTGATGCCAGTTAATCGGATTAGAGATCAACGTGATGGAGTGAACCACTTGACGGCAGAGTGATGCAATTAGATGTGAGACACCTGTGTTTTTTCTCGACTAACAGGCTGCTGTTTCACATCAACCTCAGGATACCTTTAGGTTATTACAACGAAGCTGTGATGTAAAACACATTAAATCCTTTATCAGTTTTACAGTGGCTCAATCAGATTCGTCTCTGCATGGTGAAGAGGCTGCTTCCTACCTGATGAAGTCTCCCTCCAGGCCAATGACCCGCTTGATGATCTTCTGCTGGGGATTCCTAGGGGAGCTGAGTGAGCAATAAACATAAACAAGCAATGAGCATAAAACCTAAACAGGAAAACACAAGCAAATAAAAATCATACAAGCGTGGTGTAGTAAGATGTGGAAACAGCTCTGTTAAGGGAACCGGTGTCTGTGCATTTAGATTAAATTAAAGTCTTCAGTTGCTCTCATTCATCTGGTCTTTGCTTTCTGATGCTATCACATATGATGCTTTAACATGTGCCTAAAATCCATTGATAGGGCAGCAGTCAGTTTTTTCAGTCTCCTGTGCAATGGAGCTCTGACAGCAATCGATCTCACGTCTCTTTCATCTCTGATGCGCTGCCTTACTCAACCAATTGCAACACTAAAAGCTAAACCATCCAAACTAACTTAAGAATCATTGCCTTAAAGCTTAAACATGCAGGATTCTCTACACTTTAAGGTACAAAAAACAGCTAGAAATCCTTATGATAAAGGGAAACTCTGAAGGATTATAAAGTGCTATTTTTAAACTCTTGTGCTGAGCCTTGTTGGATCAAACCCAAAATGCATGTTGGACAAGGAACAATGAAGGAATCCTTGTTCTAAAGGTATTTTTGCCTTTATTTGATAGTACAAGTAAGGAGGCAGACAGGAAACATGGGAGATGAGAGGCAGTATGACATGCAGGAATGATATCCAGCCGAATGCTGCGGTTATGTGACACTGTATAAATTACACATTTAAATACACTTAAAATGCTTCTCAAATGACATTTTGAATCATCAACAGCACTTGTATGGATCCTATACTGTGCTGTTTTGGTGACCTATGTAGTAATAAGCTCATCTCATATTTATTATAATTTAGTTCAGTGTTTTTGTTCTTGCTGTTCTTTCACTACTGAATGTAAACACATCCCTCCAGCTAAAAGCCAAATTCAAGACAATTTCTCATACCTACAAAATTTTAACAGACTATGTCAACAAGGTGGGAGACAATCCACAAAACCACTAAAGTCAAATATTTGCAATTATGAATTACTCAGTTTTAAGTCTCTGGCTAATTTCCCCTCAACTATTAAAAGCATAAGTCACAAGAAGAAGGTTTGAAATAATCGACACAGTAAATAACAGTTTTTGACTGAAATGGAATCAAGAGTGCAACTAATGTTTGGGAAGGAATGAGACCAAACTAGGGCTGATCAGTGTATGGATCAATTACAAACAGACAAGATGAAAGGTTTTACTCAACAGAAACACCTTCTCCAACCCTAAAGCCCATACACAGGGCTTGTTCCTATCCTCTCTTTTTGTGGACAGGCAGCTGCACTCAAGGTTAATGTAGACAGGAGGAAGTGAAAACTGAACCACCAATCCTGTCATAGACAACTGCCCCACCAAATGAGCCACTGTGTTTACTGTAAAAGCGCCACCCATGTAGGGAAGCAGACATCGGTAAAAACTGCATCTCCATTGGTGCCATACAACAAAAGGTGGATGGGGCATTTTATAATGGCACCAAAATGGCGGCTGATGTGGTGAAGTTTGGGTCAGGAACAAGTTTGCGGTCTGGCAGTCTCAGCGTTGGGAATGGGACCTGTCACCCATCTGTCTGCAGATCTGTCAGTCATCTCTGGTGTCCCGACAGAATTTTCACTTCCTTTCTGACCCCCAACAAAAAAAGGTAAACATGACTTTAAGACTTCTCTCTCTCTCTCTCTCATCTGTTCTGCTCTTTACCTGTTGCACTTCTGATTCTTCCTACTTTGTTTCCTTCCATTCACTTCCTGCTTCTCTCTATCTTCATCCTCTTCTTTCCTCTCTTCCTCCTACTCCTTTCCCTCCCTCCTCCTGCTCCCCACCCTTGCTGTGGGGATACAGGGGGATCATGATTGACTGACAGCTCGCTAAGCCAATTGGATTCATCCACAGCCGCAGAGCGGAAAACTCATTGGCTGGTCTCTGGGGAGCTGGATTGTATCAATGTGTGTGTGTGTATGAGCATTAGTGTGTGTATTCATACTGTGCGTGTGTATGTGTGTGTAATAGAGTGATGGATGATCTCCTCTCCAACAGCAGAGGAGAGGACGGATGTAGGAACGACAAACACAACCTATCATTCACCGTGTCCCTCTCCCCTCTCTCATTTTAATTCCCAATCTCTCTCTCTCTAGCTCCCTCTCTCACTCTCTCTCTCTCCCACTGCCTATCAGTGTCTCTCAGTCCCCCCACCTCTCTACACCTCTCTGTCGCTGTGGAGGGGATAAGAGAGAAGACGTTTGTTCTTGGAGATACTCGAGGAAAGCAGGAAAATAGCTGCTGCTGCTTCTGCTGGATGTTAACATGCAGCGCTGCATGCCTTAAATAAAACACACACACACACACTGCAGCAATGCCAGGAATATCTGCTGAATGACTGCTGCTGCGACGATGTGATGGATACTGCTTCTACTGGTGAGTGTTTCATGTTTCATCACTATATGACTAGTGTGTGTGTGTGTTGAGAGGACTGCGGTAGTCCTTGAGTGCTGTGACTGCTCAGCCTGCAGTTCTGACAGCTGAGGGGAATAAGAAAACAGGGCTGGGAATTTCTGTCACTGGTTTTAAATGCAGATGAGGACGCTGTAGATCCTCCCTGACAAGCCTCATGTTGTTTCGTATCTCGAGTCTCTTATCCTGTTTTGGCCAGCAGCTGCTTGCTTTTTGGCTTCTAAGGGAGAGGAAAATGCACCGGAGTTGGCAGAGTTGAGTCTTGTCAGGGTCACTCCACAGGTTCATCTCCTGAAGTCCGAGAAAGGCTGAATGTGCAAGGAGGAAAGGGGGATATTTTGTCTTTGTCAGGCAGGTCAAAGTGACGAGAGGCAGGGAAGATTCAGGACAACATGCGACAAACATCCTGAGCCAGGATTCAACCTGGGAAATCACATTAATGAGCTAAAGGCCCCTGGGGAAACGGAGCCAGCACAATGCTTCCGGAGCACTAACGAGGTGAAAGTGTCCGGGCTTGGTCAGCTCTGTTTAGAGCTGGGTGGACAGGCTGCTTATGTGACCACGTAAGTCATGAGAGAGCACAGCGCTGCTTATGTTTGGACGTGTGCAATCAGGGTTTTGATGTGCAGGTCACACGATTGGCAGCAGGGCGATTTGCTCTAACAGGAGGAAATACGTTCCCACCACTGCCTGCCTAATTTACCAGAACCTCCGTTTCTCTGTCTCCCTTCTGCCTCCCTCTCTCTGCTTCCTCACTCCTGCTGTCTTAAAGCCTCATTCGTAATTAACAGTAGTGCACTAAGGCATCTTTAAGTGCGCACATTGAAATTCAGCACATTTTCACCCTGGCTAAATGGGGAGGGGGGAGGATCAAGTAAAAGGGGGCCAGAGCCTTCTGATGCTGAACAAACGCTCAGTTTTCTCACGTCAACATGCAGCAGCGTCAGAATCCGAGAGTCTGAGCGTCGACTGTGGAGACTTTAAAGATGCAGCTCTCGCCCGAGCGCCACAAGTAACACGTCAGTGTTCATCCTTAATTTTCATCACATGGTTTCTCAGAGGGATCTCAGCACATTTACTCAGATTAGACTGCACGAGCAAAACAACCCATTATTACTGCTTAATTGACAATAGCAGGAGGATTACTCCAATGTGACTAATTAAATAACGACAGAAGGCCATTTCCTCTGCATATTCACTGCCTGTAGGTTACATTAGAAGCATGTAGCATGAATTTGACACCTGTTCATCATAAGAAAATGTTTGTCAGTTTAGATAGAAGATAAATGTTGGGTTAAGCTGCAGTTATAACAGCTCTCAGGGCATGTTATGTTGTTCTGGTGGCTACAGGCCACCTCAACGACAAACTATTTCTTGTTTGTAATAAAGTCTTTTATGTTTTACATGAAAAAGTGTAAAAAACGAATGAATCCACTTCTCATCTCATTACAGAGAATATTTAGCAAAGCAGCATCAAGCCAGAAATATTAAAAATACTCAGTCAAATGTCCTACGAGTAGTGGCACTAAACAACAGTAAGAAAAAGTAAGTACATTTTTCTCATTATTGTACCTACTCAGTATCACAAATTTGTAATTCTTTTCCATTTTAGACAATCTCTTTGATCTATTTCACTATATTTTACTATACACAACATCGATGAAGCAGTTACAGTTCCTACATCACTGAAGTCCTAATCATATGTAAATGCATCAATAACATGATAAAATGTACTGCGACATATATAATAAAAGAGACCAAACTCCCATGAAAAAACAACCATAGAAAAATCACTAAAACCTGATCAGGCCACAATGTGCTTGAGACTTTTCTTAAAGTTTGAATACAAAGTATTTGTGTGGTTTTTCTTTTTAACTGCAATATTTCCTCAGTGTTCAGATGGATCCTCGAGGGAGAAATTCCTGGAAAACAAATACAGTCTGCAATAAATACTGAAACTGATTTGTCACAAATTATGACGCATGGTCCCATCTCATCATTGTGAGTCTGCTCACGAATGGATTTAGACCTCCTAAACTATCTATGCTGAACTACATCTGCAGTCTGCACCACCACCACCTCCACAAAATCAGGGCATTGGAACCATTAGTCGACAGATTAGAATATTTAATAAGTGCTTTTGGTCTTCTGAATTATGACGATGACTATGAATAGATTATACTCAACAACAGCTTGCTCAACTCAGATCAATATTAACAATACTTAGCATGTTAAAAGCTCGTTCATTATTCTAATGTTTATGATTTTTAAAATCCTTAAAATTTAAGGATATTTCACAAACCTTCAATAAAGCGTTAGACTGGACACCAACAGAATATGGTTAAAGACAGCACAGTTCAGCACGGTTCTGTGTTCTTAGTGGTCAAACATACTGATGTGAAGTTGTTTCTTACAAATGACATCACAACCACTAAACCAGTCACCTGCAATCATTTATTTGTTCTTTGTTTCCTATTCTCATGCTGATTCTGCTCATACTTAAAGATAGAAACTATTTGCTTTCAGCCTTTCAACACTGCGCTGTTGCTACGGCTTTCATCACAAAGTTGGTTGCATCTAACGTTTAAAGTTGTTTGGAAACTGAAGAAATTCTCTTGATGTATTTTTGGTTAAGCTACCACAGTCACACTTTCGTATGTGTTTGAAACTGTTTAACACTTATTTACCTTTAGAACAGACGAAAGCCTGATTTATCTTATATTTCTGTGCCATAGAGCTCCAATGATCAATGAATCACACTGCTGCACTGGGTGACATGGTCCTTCCCCAACACAAACACACACATTGACTCAAACCTAAATTCACCGTCCTGTTGCTACATGCTCACTAGAGACCAAATGTGGATTAATCAGCTGCCAGTAGCACAACACATAGCGAGCTCTGATCTGAGGGTTTTGCATCTTACATCAATTTATCTCAAGCGCCAATGTTCAGTTACAACGCAGTCATTTCAAATGTTAACACCTCATTAAAAGCCTGATATCGAGCTCACAATGATGTTTCAGTAAGAACAAAATGCACCTACCAGCAGGCCAGAAGGTGCACATCACTGATACATGTTAGAATTAGGTGCAACAGTCGCAGTTAGAGAAAGGCCAGGAACATCCTCCGTTTTAATACTTGTTTGCTTACATAACACGGCGCCCTCGTGTGGCCTGCGGGGATTTAGAGAAATGGTTCAAGAGACAACAAGAGACCGCTGTTTGTTTCCTATTTCAATGCTCAATCTCGTTTCATATACTTACTATTTTGTTATATCAACCCAAATGACGACAATTCCTAAACCTAACAAAGTCTTTTGTGCCAAAACCAAGCATTTCTCTTTGGAACCATGGAGACAAAGGTAGTGAGTGGACTGGGAGGTGGAGTAGGGCCCCACTAACCCACATCAGTGGCCCCGATAACAAATAGGAAATTATTGAGCTTTACTGATTTTTAAACTATAGATTAATGAGCTGTTTGTAAAAACTGGGAACCAACCGGCCTGGAGATCACAGCTGCAGACTCAGTGGGGAACATTTTTATTCAGTGTGGATCACAGCAAATACTCACACACAAAGATTCATAAATCAACTAAAGAGGAGAGGATATTGAGAAGAGAGAGTAAGACATTGCTGGTTTTGGTATTTTATGGGCTTTGAGAGAAATTTAGAATAACACTTCATTACATTTCTTTACTTGTAGTTATGACTTTGGTGCATTTTCTTATTAATGCATCGGTTTTCTACAGAGATGCAGTGGTAGCTTTGCACCCACCACTGGCCACATGAAAGTGACTTGCAGCTGCATCAGTTGTGTATCCTGCGACCTGTCAGTCGATATGAAAACCCATCTGTTGCTGCCTCCGCCCACGCTGAACATGTGGCTGACTGTAGCTTTGCATGTGTACCATCATAAACTAACAAACAGAGGTCACACTGTCAAACTGTGTGTATGTTTACAGCACGTGCACTGTACACACTCATACAGTGTGAGGGTAATTAACAGTAGGCACACTGCTGATGATTAAAGAGAGATGTATGACGTGGGGGTGAAGGCTAAGTGTGAGTTCTAAAGCTAACAAGGAGTGCAGTGGAAGGAAGGGAGGAAGGGGGAGGAAACAAACCAGTGGACGGGATCATATGGGGCCAGTTTAATAGTAAATCAATGGTGAATGGATTGAGGAGGGAAGGAGGGAGGAAAGGAAGGATTTACTGTAGAAATGTTGATGCTTTAATGATTCCTTAGAGCTCAAACCCAGTGAAATCAATTAAGCACAAGGAAATAGAGACACAGTGGGTACACACTGTTCAGCTCATGTTTCTGCTTTCTGCTGTAAATGACTCTGATCCATGTATCGACCCTAAAGGACATTTCGTGATGCTATTGATCCAAAGCACAAAATGTAAACCACACTGTAACATCTAGTTAAACCCTTTTCAACCATTTTTCTCTCAGTTTTTAACTCCTCTTTGGCAAAGCCATGCCATGTACCGACTAGTCATGTCATACAGTATATTTTTATTTTCAGGATAACTCATCCAACTCAGAAATGCCAAAAACTACCAAACCATACATGGAAATGGTTGAGTTTATGTGCACTGGATGCTTTTATGCCTTTCCATTAAAAAGGGTTTAGTTTTGGTACTGAAGCAAACATCAAAACAACCTTTAGAGTTGATACATAGATTGGAGTCGTGCAATCGTACAGTGTTTACACATCACTTTATTTGTTTTCCATGGGTCTTATTGCCAATAAAGTGTAAAAATTCGCCAAAACATCAACATTTCTACAGTAAATGCTTCCTTTCCTCCCCCCCCTTTCTCTTCAATCCATTTGATCCTGTCCACCTGTTTGTTGCCTCCCACCATCTACCACTACACTCCTCATTAGCATCACCAATAGTCACTAAGTTAACAGATGAGATCTGCGAACATGGTGAAATCACTACAATGAATTCTAACCACCAGAGAAACACAGGCAGTCAGAGAACAAACCAATTATCTAAATCACTTTACTGGGAAGGTCGAACTAAAATTGAGCAAACCTGAGAAGTCGTAATAATAATCACTGCTTTGGGAAACTGTGCGCTCATGACTACAGTTAGTAGAATCGTTTTAAGTGGCAGCTGGAAGTTGTCTGCAGCTGTGATGGATGTTTATAAGAGAGTCTGTTTCCAACCTGTCTGACTGCTCAACTTCATTCTGACATCTCTGCAGTTCAGCTGGTTAATAAAATGCGACCATGACAATTGTTAAAACTATAAAGACGTCAGTGAAGATTGTTCAGGTGAGGTTATCTAGAAGGAGTCACGGCAAGTGGTCTTCTTGCTCGACACATTTTGGAGAGGAAAACCTCTTTCTCAACAGATGTAGAGGCCTTAGACACAATCCGTATCCAATTTATCATGCTGTCCTTTAGGAAAACCAAACCACTTCACACATCCACCAGGAAGGTGGATTCATTTCAAATTACTTTTTAAGCTATTTCCTCAATCTGCTGGATTTAAGAATTTTCATCATTATTTTAGCATGTTAAAATTTCCCCCAAACACAAAACCTCTGCAGAACAAAACCCTTCACAGCCTGTTTTAACAGCTAACTGTGAGCTTTTGTCTCTTCAATCAATCTTTTTCTTTATGGTATCAAAACATAAGCGCATCTTAACCATTTTCCAACCAAGTTTCTTTAGGAGGTTGCTTCTTGGTTTAACAAAGTCAAGATCAGCAAGCTTGCATGAGGGATCACCTCCCTTTGCTGCATCTAAAGAACGCTGATCAATCTAGCCTCTGTTGTGCTTTTAACAGCTCAGTCACTAACGGTCCTAAAACACTGAAATTAACGTTTGAAAGGCACAAGATGCCGCACAAAGTGTAACTTCACAAACACAACGTTAGTAAAGAATGATACTGAAATCTTCTATTATTTCCTGTCAAGATTTGATGTCTGAAACCAGAAGAGATAAACAGGGAAATCTTTACAGTGAAAAGTCAAGAAAAAACAAATATATCTCAGAACAAACAACAGATGGAAGATATAACACTGCATCCTGTTTACACTCTGTGTGTGTGTGTTACTGTATACACTGCAGTATGTGCAGCTTTTGCTTAAGAATGAGTCCAGATTGCATCCAGTCGCACGATCACATAAGGACCCAATTATTCGGTTCACTAAAAAAATATCAACTTATTAATTCCCACTCTTTATATCCTCAGTGGAGAATACAGTTGTGTAAGATATCCTGCTTTTTAACCAACCAGGTCTGATAAAGGTTTGCATTCCCCAGAAGTTGAGTAAAATAAAACAGCACCTGGAGTTTTTCATTTATTCATAAAACAAATGTTTTGAAGATGGATTTTTAAAAATGCTGCACAGACATTCTGTAATTTAACCAGGGAACTCATTATTTCCTCATTTTCTTCCCTGGAACCATGTTCTGTTCTATTCTTCTCATTTACTGTAAATAGCAATACAATAAAATAAGTGTTTACCTACAGCAGGAAATATTCCTACCCCGTCTCCTAGAAATTCCATTCATACACAATGTATAACATTTTTTTAGGGTCAGATCCAGACCAGGTTTTGGTTGAATGTTAATTAAAACACCATGTGTCTCTGTACTGTATTAAAACACACTGCTCCAACCAAATGCTGCCAGAGCCCAACCATAAACTTACAAACCTTTAATTGTACTGTAGTTGTTATAAGCTCATATTTTTCTGCACGATCAGATACTGATCCATATTGTATAAAAATATGTGTTTTCCCACATACAATTAAAGTAAAAAGATTTCCTCACGGACCTAATAAAACATGTAATCAACACAGTTTCCTTTAAACCATATTTCCTGCTGCTAATTCTAAGACAGGTTAGTCACTGTTGACCAGAACTATGGTCTTTAACTAAGCTCCATTAACTGCTGTAACTATGGTAGAAAACAAATTAAATACATCGTTGACAGTCTTCAAACAAAAGATCTGAGCTTCTCTGGAAGCAACAAACTTCCATGATTATGGGGGTGTTAAAACTGTGAGACAATAAATCAAATTAAGGAGATTCCCCCTCCCTGGAAGTCAGGTTGTCAGAGACCTTGTACAACGTTTACTCTAATTACCAACATGTGGCAGTTAAGTTTTAAAGCTAGTAAGCAATTTAAAGATGATAGTTTGAGTATTTGTTATCATGTCTGATACTTAATGATTAATGAATGAATGAAATAGTAAAGCTTTTAATTGCAGAACAGATATTTATCAGTATAAAATTCAAACCATTACCTGAGATAATGGTCTTTAAACATCTCTGGGTTTTATCCCAGAGATCAACAGGTGTGTTTGTCGATCAAACATCCCTAAACTCATCTCTCCTGTTTTGGTTTCAATCTTCTTCTTCTTTCAGCTGCTCCCTTTAGGGGGCACCGCAGTGGATCATCTGCCTCCATCTCACCCTATCCCTAGCATCCTGCTCTGTCACACCAACCGTCTGCATGTCCTCCTTCAGTGTTTTGGTTTCAATATACCTAAAATTATCTTCTTTTATTAAAATCTTTTCTAGACATAAAACCGTTTTTTTTGCTTATTGTGGAGTACATTTTTCTACATTTATAAAATATTGTTAATTCAAAAATGTGATTTTGATATAAAGGAACAAAAATCTCTGCTCGTGCCTCTCTCTCTCCCCATTATTAAATATAAAGTTATGTGTAGGCAGCCATGAAAACCATCCTCCTGATGACTGAGCTTTGACGTCAGCATCATCCTGCACTCATTTCAGTCTCATACTGAGACTCCAGTGAACAACAGGGCAACAGATTTACTGTAGTTCTCACTACTGGAGAAGGTGGAAGAAACAATCTTCCTTTGCTGATCAGTTTTTCCCTCTTTTGTAGGTTTTGTACGTTTCACAAACTGGGAGATATTACAGCTGTAACTTTTGCTGTAAAACAAATACTGAATGGGCCTCAGGTGGTACAGTACCAGCTGTTGAGAATTTGACTTTCCAAAGTAAAACATTTGGTCTCCTACTTTCCTGGAAATGAGGTTGTACTATGTTTCTTCAGGCACCTGAAGAAACACTATAAGTTCTCTTCTTCTTGTGAGGGCAGTCTCATTTCCTACCAGCATTCACACCGATAGTAGAAGCTAATTTGGGCAAACAGAGAATCCACAGTTGGTGCAGATGCTCTTCAGTGTGATTCAGACAGATCAAACATCACAGTTTTATTACATCAAGATCTTGTCTGGTGCAGCTTTGATCGTGCTTTACAAATAAATTGGATTGAAGTTGAGATCTGCTGTATGAGAGGTCCTTGAGAGGTAAAGAACTTAAATTCATTTCATGTTTTTCTCCTTTTCACCGTTGATGTAAAATGGGCAAATTCAGTTTTCTGTTGCCAACAGGTCAGAGATGAGGGGTCAGAAGAGCAAACAGAGCTGGTGCGTGATGCTCAAATGTACTTTTAGTAGGGGGCTGGAGAACAGCAGCCTGCAGACTGGGGTCAAACCGAGATTCTCTGCTGAGTCTAATGGAAAAAAGACAGCAGCTAATAAACATTAGTGAAGATGTGATGGTCATTACACCGTCTGTCTGCAGGGAGGAGAGTTATTAACAAGGAATCTATACAGGAGGAAAGGTCAGATACATCAGAGCCACAGAAGCACAGAGACGCCAAAGTTTAGTTTCAAGAATATTTTCCATCTGAAAACAGTCATTTACCTGATTTGCCAGAAAATGTTTTGGATGCCTTAGCAACAAATTTTCATCGATAAATGTGTCAAGTCAAGTTTATTTCTTCCATTTATCCTCAGTTTTGGGAACACAGGAGCTTCATTCTGCTGTATTCACTCTTTATCCATCCCAGTAATAGCACTCAGAAATTCATCTCACTCCAAAAAACAAACATCTCACCTGTCTCTAGTGGCATCTATCCAGTGAAACTTTGGTTTCACGTGTCAGGAATTCTTCCCATCTGTGACACTACTACTTCAGCCTCTGTAAAACAGAGACGACACAGTGTCTTTACAATACAATCAGAAGTAGTGCCAATGAAAACGGTTCACAATCAAGTCTACAATACACTGGCTAACTGTTTGTACGTGTAAAGACACACTGCAGAAAAATGAAATTCACCTTCAGTGTACTGCAGCAAAGGCAGAAATCTCAAAAACAAAATAACTGAGAACAGAAGAATTATGAATTCAGATTGATACCACTCACGTCTGTTCTTTAAATAGGAAGATAGCAGCCAACTAGTTTAGCGTAGCACAAAAAATAAAAACACTCCACCTTGCTGTCTTCTTTGTGTAATTGTTGTAATCTGTCCTTCACATGAAGTGTGAAAAAGACACACTGTTGATTTATAGGCAGTGTGTGCTACTTGAATAGATGTGTAGTACATCCCCGGAGCCTCTGCTGGCTGCTCTGTGCCACAAAAAAGTCTGACAAATGAACATCCATAAATAAAATGGTGAACTGACATTTTTACACTGAGCTTTAAAGGTGCTAGTAGTAGTATATTGTAACTATAACGAGGCAGCTGTGGGTTGGGTGAGCAGTTGCCCACAGAGTCATATTCCTACTGGCCACATGACAACAGTCATGAAACCTGAAACCTTGTAGGAACGCCAATCCAAAATCAAAACATTTCAGACTGGTTTCACACTAAATGCTTGTAATTTCATTAACTGTGACCAAATTATCAGGTAATTATAGGAGAATTTGAAACTGTTGTTGCACTAGGAGTAATGACTAAGTAATTATTGTGTAATTAGCTGGCTGTAATTTACTAGGTAACTGGACTTAATATGATTTATGTGAGCCTGTGAAAAAAAACATCTAATTTTATGTAAAATCTAGGCTTAAATATTATTGCTGGAGACACTGTTACTACACTGTTTGTAGTAACCAAACCACCGGCCAACACTAAATCAATACTGTTACCACTTTGTACAACAACGTCTAATTACTGTGTCAGGTGAAAGAATCTCCAAAATACCAATTATTCAGAAACAGTTTTTAGCTTGATGACACATATTATATTTATGACATATTTTCAACAAAGACTCTGACACAGTTGGACTGTGCTGTCTATCCGTGGTCCATCAGTTAAAATAAAATAAACTACAGCCACTTGATTTTCACCTGATTACAGCTTTGTGTGGAGGGATAGTAGCAGGCTGTGTGTAGCTTTGTGTATCAGTGAGTGCTGAATAAAACATGGAGGAATGGGGCCACTTTATGAGACGTCTGCCACATTAGGAAGGCAGCGCCCTAAGGCCCTCAGCCTCTCCCTCTCCACTGTATGAGAAATACATAAATATTTCACATTTGTGCTGCTTTAAACCATTCACAGAATGTCAATACTCAGCACTTAAAGTGCTCAGGCTGGCATTACTGCCGGGTTAAACAGAACGGCTCGCGGGTCTGTATGTGGGCCGTATAATGCATTACTAAATACTTTTATCAACAACACAGGATTCTTTCTCTGTGCTGGAGTGTCAGTCTAAGTGCTGCATTGGCAGAGTGTGAGTGCGCCGCAGCCACATTGAGCTGACTGTTCCCACAGCAGTAATCATTTTTTCTTTCAGCAATGAAATAAATGCAGAGACCATGAGCTCTGACCCCTGAGGTCATGGCATTTCAGTAAAATACTGCTGTGTAGCTCGGGATGTCATGAGAAGGGCTCCCACTTTGAGGTTTAGTGCTTCAGTTGTCCGTATGGTGAGGAGAGGCAGCACTAATCCTACTAGACTGGGCTTTGTTAAAGATGACATGTGGCATTTTGGTGAGTTTGGAGTCAAAGCATAAAGTAAAAGAGTGAGAAAGTAAGTGTATGTGAGGATGTTGTTACATATGATGAGAGTCTGGTCACAAATTTCATGTTCACCAATTCAAAAATTCAATTCTGCTTTATTTGAAGGCAACACAAATATATTTGGACAAAAACATAGCTCTGGACCTAAAACTGCTGTTGTAGTCCGTGTAGTAACCAAGATTGTGGAAGTCCAACAGGGAAGTAATCTAGAGAAATGTGTCAAATCAACATCCTAACAAAAATATGCTGTTCTTCTCTGACGCCAGTCATCAGGCATGGAATAAAGCCTCGAATCTTCCCTAGACACAACTTTTAAAAACCAAACTGACAAAGGTGCTAAATTTGACAAAAAAGCAGTTTGTACACACAGAACTCAATGTAATTTAGTGATTTAGTCCAAAGTCCTAGAAACTGCAACAAATTTACAACAGGAAATATGTTTTAATGCAAATACATAAAGTCGAACAGATTGTTTTCTATTAACACAATGAGGAAATGTTTTCAGCATTTGGCAACGTGCAAATGTTTCAGCAAAGTTGTTCACAGATAACATAATTTCACCACCAAAGTATCTGATATCACACAATATCTACTTGTAGCGACTACAGCCTACAAACTTTTCTTCTTCTGGTTATGTTATGTGACTTTCATTCAAAAGCAGTCCCTCTGAACATAATACATCCAATGATTACTTCTGTCTGCACAATGTCACTGGAAAAACAAATCAGTACTGTAAAAGGAGGTAGAACTGTTAATTCTGCTTCTTAATTATGAAAACAAATGAATTACACAATCTTTATAAATCTAAAGAAGTGAAATCTAGCTCTCATGTAAACAGATGACCTTAATGTAACCTTCAGCTTCAGACATGGAGTGCACAGCTGTGAGTCCAAATGCAATCAAACTGAAATATGTTCAGGCTAAAATCGTAATGTGATGATCAACACTGAGACTACTGATGTCTTTAAACTGCTGTCTCCAGGACATATTGTCCCTCCTGCTGTTCTGCATCTAAATCACTGCTGCCAATTGTTACATTTGTCACTGCAGTTTACAAGAAGAGGTTGTTATAGTAAAATTTGGATCAAAATTTGCATTTCATTTGCATAATATTGGCTTTTGAATTTCAAAACACCATTTAAAACCCAAGGAAATGGACAGAGAATCACCACATTTTGCCATTTTTCCCTCATCCAACATAAACCCATAACAGTAACTCTATATTCGTAGCATCATGGAAATCGACCACCTCTCTCATTTCAATTTTATGTAACTGTGTGTGTGTGTGTGTGTGAGAGAAAGGGAAATGAGGGAAGTCACTGCAGGCTCATAGTGTTAAGTAATAAGAGGGAAATGAGTGTGTGAGCATCGGAAGTAAACAGGAGAAATAAAATTAGCGTCTCCTGAGAGCACAGAAAGAGAAAACATCCACTGTTAAATGCTCCATTTAACATTCAAACCATGCTCGCTTCATTAGCTTGCGAGTTGTTTTTGTTGTTAGATAAATACTGTACAAAAATATGCTGTTTCCATCTCTGTGGAGAAGCATTTACATTATACGATAACGTTAGATACAGTACAGCAGCTTCCTTCTCTCTCTCTCAGCGATGAAGATGGATGCCTGCAAGGCTTTAATGAGTTGCATGCGAGCAACACAAAGACGACCAAGGAATGATTGCAAATGGAAGTGAGCCATGTAAGGATGATCACATGTAAAGGTGAAGGAAAGAAAGAGCAAACAATATCCCCTAATTACTACACTGACTGAATTAAGAGTTCTGTGCTGTAACGGCAGATTAATTCGTTCTGATGTTCTTATTGCAGAGCAGCTTGGATGTAACTGTGGCGTTTTACCAGATGGCGAAAGAAAGAGAAAGAGAGAGAGAGAGAGAAAGGAGACAGAGATGCAGTGGTATTAAACACGTTCCTATTTATGTAAAATACAAGAAAAAAACAACAACAATTGCCAAGTGAAAAATTCTCTATGACAAGTCTGTAGTTACTCGATGCTCTCCTGGATCAACATCTTCATCTACTGATCTATAATTCTGTCATACTGTAAATCAGGGGTGTCCAATCCTGGTCCTCATGAACCCCTGCACTTACAACTTCTGATAAGCTGAACACAGATAGAGATAGTTGGAAAAGAAGCAGGAGAGTCGTCTTCTAGGACCAGGACTGGACACCCCTGCTGTACTGTTGCTTTGTTTTGTACACATGGCATCCATTATGTTTGTTCCTCTTACTGAGGTTTATTCCTTTTTCCCCTCGTCTTCTCATCTTAGATTTAGAGTGAAACAGAGAACAATTAAATGTGAAATGTTAGGTGAAAACTATTATTCAAAATATATAATTCTACTTCATATACAATTTCTTCTCAAAATCAATTTAGCAATTGTCAATTAATCAATTGTAATTAGATGGGTTTGCATCTACCTGTATCTTACACATTGTTAATTTATGTACAAAAAACCTTGAAGTGAAAAGTTATAAAAAAAAATCAAAGTGAAGCGGACTTAGTGAATAAATACTGATGTGCTGTACATCATTCATGTGACTTAAATGTCACTCATCACTTCCAATGAAGAGACAGAAACATGAAAAGAATGCAACCTTCCTCACAGGAATATATTAAGTATTTTCCTACGAGGTTTGCTGCACTACCTGAATGTGGCTACTCTCGTTTATTCTGACTCAATCTCACATACACTGTCCTACTGCCAGAAACAAATATTAATTTGCAGCACAATAGTGCCCCATCAAATATATAATTTCCTCAGGTTGAGCGTTTGTGACAATGTCCAAGTGTTTTAGGAAAGTAAAGTACTTTGAGAGAGAGTGATGAGGAGAAAAAGTGAGAGAGGAACATTTCAAGTTTTGTAAACCTGCACACACCTACATCCGTAAACCAGCTTATATATGCATGAAGTGTCATAGCCTGTGCTCATCAGCAGCCGGCTGCTCCAGCCGTACCGACAGCTTCATCTACCATCATACACTCCGCTGTGGCTTCTGCACTCAAGGTCACAAATTAATCAAAACATCAATATGTGCAGTCGACATAGGCAAAGTCTGCTGTGGATCTGTCATCTGTACCAACAATGTTGATTCAGGTCCTCATGAATTATGCAAAAAGCTGCTGAGATGTTGCAGCACAAGACCTTGCTCGACAGATATTTTGGTGGATCTACAATGCCTTAAGGTTTAGTGTATCAGATGTCTGCTTGCTGTGTTGTGTGGGTGATTCAGTAAGTGTGCACAGGGTGCACTGTTCACAACTGAAGAGAGGTTCACAGGTTTGCCAAGCTCCGTTAATTACAACATTGTGGAAAAAAAATGTGCACTAGCAATGTTTTGCCTCGTAAATTAACATCCCTTTGAGCATCATTATCAGAGCTCCATCTTTTCTAGGACACTTATGTTCCTGCTTTGACTGTTAAAAGCAATAACAAACGTCAGCCTGTCTGCCAGAATCCTCTTGCCCTTCAGCCTAAAGCCTAAAGAGGCTCAAAAGCACCATTTTTTAGATTCACACCTGTCAAATAATATAAATAAGGTCACGTTAATCATAACTTACAACTGAAATGGTGCGAGGAAAGCAATAAAATTAAATGAGGCTGAAAAGGCTTAATAAGTCTCAATATTCCTAAATGTCAATATGCCTTCATGTCTCAACAGCGCAGCTTTATATTGGCCTTTTTTCTCTCCTGTCTCCCCAGATGGAAAGTGACACCAGTGACAGCAACGGAGGATAATAATGATGGAAGGCAGAGTGATTCGTCCCCTGCTGGAGCCACAGCTTTCCTCAACCACCCCTCTGCTGCACAGCGCCTCTCCCTGAAGGACACGTCGACCTTGACATATCACAGCGTGCGTGACAACCTGGCACAGACCAAACTGAAAGGTTGCCTGTCTTTGCCAAGAGCTGGAAGACAACAGGGCCAAAGCTTTGGGGACCAGACGTCAGCAGAAATCCACTCTGTCTTGCTGCAGTAACAAATGAGCTTTTATTTGTGAAGTTAACAGTGCTAACAGCTGACTCCATAAGGGCCAATTACTGGCTGAAGGGAATACGGGGCCAAGATGAAGGAGACAGCAGTTGTAGCTTGTTTGCTGGCTGAGCTGTCTCTGGCTGCTTTTGTTCTGGCCTCTGAGGGGGCTGCTCATTGCCCTGCATTGTGTCGATGTGAGATACGACCCTGGTTCTCACCCAGCTCCATCTACACTGAAGCTGCCACTGTGGACTGTAATGATTTGGGCATCTCAGCCATACCAGAGAGACTCCCCTCAGAAACACAGGTACTGCTGTTACAGACAAACAACATCATTAACGTGGAGAAAACTTTGGATTACTTGGCCAACATCACCGAAATTGACTTGTCTCAGAATAACATTTCCACGGTGAGCGATGTTTGTCTGGGGTCTCTCCCCCAGCTGCTGTCACTCCACATGGAGGAGAATTGGATACAGGAGCTTCCTGACAGCTGCCTCGCTTTTCTGCCCAGTCTCCAGGAATTCTACATCAACCACAACTTGATTTTCTCCATTAGCCCTGGAGCTTTCCAGGGTCTGGGTAGGATGCTCAGGCTCCATCTGAATTCCAATCGACTGACAAGTATCAACAGCCAATGGTTCCAGCCACTTCCCAACCTGGAGATATTGATGTTAGGAGAAAACCCCATCCTTGCACTGTCAGATATGAACTTTAAACCTCTAGCTAACCTCAGAAGTCTTGTGCTTGCCAGGATGAATTTGACTGAAATCCCTGACAATGCTTTGGTTGGTCTTCAGAACTTGGAGAGCATCTCGTTTTTTGACAACCTGCTTAATAGGGTTCCAAGAGCAGCGCTGACAGGAGTCCAGAATCTGAAGTTTCTAGATTTGAATAAGAACCCCATTGAGAGAATCCAGAGAGGTGATTTCATGGATATGGTGCATCTCAAGGAGCTTGGCATTAACAGTATGCCAGAGCTCATATCCATCGACAGTTTTGCCCTGAACAACCTCCCTGAGCTGACAAAAATTGAGGCCACCAACAACCCCAGGCTGTCATACATCCACCCTAGGGCCTTCCACAAGCTTCCCAGGATGGAAACCCTGATGCTGAACAGCAATGCACTGAGTGCACTCCACCGCAGCACCGTGGAGTCCTTGCCCAACCTGCGAGAAGTCAGTCTTCACAGCAACCCCATCCGTTGTGACTGCGTCATCCGCTGGGTCAACATGAACAAGACTGCTGTTCGATTCATGGAGCCTGACGCTTTGTTCTGTGTAGAACCTCCGGAGTACCAAGGACAGCATGTCCAACAAGTGCACTTTAGGGAGATGACAGAGATCTGCCTCCCTCTGATCTCACCTGGGAGCCTCCCAGACCAGATTGACATTGGTAAAGGGAGCTCTGTGTCGTTGCACTGCCGGGCATTCGGAGAACCAGAGCCTGAGATCTACTGGGTGACACCGTTGGGTGACAGGGTCCTGCCAGGCAGCGTGTCTGATAAGTATTACATGCACCCTGAGGGAACCTTTGACATCTACGACACCACTGAGCAGGAGGCTGGCTCATATACCTGCATCGCCCATAACCTTGTTGGGGCAGATCTGAAGTCTGTGACGGTTATGGTGGATGGATACCACGCCAAGTCTTCAAACCAACCTTTACATGTATATATCATATCTGTTCAGTCTCATTCTGTGATAGTTTCCTGGGAGAGCACAGGTGGTCTGGTTTCACAACTAAAGTGGTCCATTTTAGCTGGGGACACCAGCCTCCTGATGCCATTCACAGCCAGGCTTCCCGCTGATGTCAAAGAGTACCATATCAAACAGCTAAAACCCTCCACTTGCTACCAGGTTTGTGTTGAGGTCACTGCAGCGCAGCTTGGATACAGCATGGACTGTGTTAATGTGACCACAAAGGAGGCAACTGTCCCCAAGGAGAAAACAGAGAACTGGGACAGTCTGGTGATGGCTACTTGCGCTGTGTTCTTTATTGTCATTGCTGTGGCTTGCTCCATCATCTATACATCTCTGTACAGCCAAGTGTTTTACAGAAAACTGATAGCAGACCCGGCTGAGACACTACTGATTCCCAACACTCATTCATCCTCCTCTTCCTCTTTCCTGGAATTTGGTGTGTCTGGGATCAAGGTGAGGGCAACCGTAATAGACTTACCGGGTGACTCCATGTAAGAAACGTCCTTGTCTGTAAAACCACTTTGGGATTAATTGAAGATGAAGAATGATGCACACTGGACAATCTAATTTATGTGCCCTCTTTTCACAACTTCTGATGGAACATTTTGCTCTGGAACTGCAGCAAGGTGCCATCATACATAATTTACATAACCAGCTAAAAGCAGAGACTATTTTGTATTTCAAACTTGTGTCATTATAACAAGCTTAATCAGGCAGATATCTTGACTATAATCTACATGGCTACTGGTCATTCATGCAGTGCAACCAGAGTAAAGCACAGAACACAAACTATTCTGTCTTAAATACCTTGTTGAGACTGCTTTGATGTCTGCAAAAAACATTTTCTTTGCTGTGTAACATTAAACTGTGCCAAGCGAAGATAGTTTATAATGGCAGAAAAAAAATGTTAGTCTAGTGTACAATAAAATCAACTATAATGTAAACAATTTTATGAACAAATACATTTTTCATTAAACCTGTGTGGTGTCTTATAACTACAACCTTTTCTTGTTGCATTTGGACACTTTCTACAACAAAAAATTTCCTTTAAAAGATATCTACTGAGAACAAAAAAAACAAAAAACTGTGGTCCATGAAATGCAAAACACTAATTTGTAGGGATGAGGCTCATAAATCTTGTTGTGTCGCTGTCCAAACTATACAGCAACAGAAGTGTGAGATCTGCCAGAGACAAACACAATTACACCGGCTGCCCTTCAAGACAGATGCTTCTACACTGTTAGGGAAATGCAATCTGAAACAGCACACCCAGCATGTGAGATCGTTGGTTTTGGTGTGTTCAGGCATGTGTGTATGTACCTTAATAGGTGTGTGTAAAGTGCGAGGACACTGGCAAACCCATTGACTTTGAATTGCATTATATTCTCTTTCATTAAAAATCCAATATGGATTCCCAACACAAACCTTGGTGAGGTGATGAATCGGCGTCACGCGCAAACTGATGGGAGGCATTTATCAGCAAGACTCAGTCATAGATCAACCGAGTTTCAGCACCTTGGACAGGGCTTTTAGAGCATGGCCATTTGTCACTGCCACAGAAGCTAAAATATGACCCATTAGAGGCAGGTAGTGAATAGGTCAGCAAGAACACGGCGCCCAAGCCAGCCCTTTCCAGTGTGACACTAGAGAGACACCACCGCCGGTGCAGGAACACCTCAGCAACTACTGGGTTAGTTTGTTAAGTGCCTCACATCAAGCTGCGAAGTGGGGATGGAGACAAATGTACCACAAAACAAGGATGAAACAGTTCCAGTCCCAAACAGGACAGAGAACGACAGCATCTGATGTCTCATACTGCTGATGTTATGGATGTGCTGTGACCTGTAAAAGATAACCAGACCTGGTTTCATTATAGTCTTCAGTGCTTAAGAGTATGAGTGCTGAAGAGTTCAGCCGCATGAGAAAGAAACGATTTTAAATTTGAGATGCTTTTTTCATTTTTGTCTGCTTCCTCACCTGTGCTGTTGGGTTCAACTCAGGTGCATCCCCATGGAGAACATTTGTCACTGTGTAATCCTCAGAGGAAAACAAAATATCTCATTCATTTTTAAAATTGTCAAAAACCAAAAATACTAGTACCACATTCAAAAGCAGCAAAAAGGCTCTTCCAAGTGAGTAATTGCTCGCTACTGAGGGCTCGCGCACACACAATATGTTGAGGTGTCTCTATGGGGAATGTCTTGAACAGGAATACTTCACTACACAGCATCCACACCAACTGGCCGGTTAAATTAAAACTACAGTCCCCAGTGATACAGAAACTAGGACTCAAATCTGCTTTGTCAGGTCTCCACACAAGCCAATAAATATTACAAAACCTCAGCAGTGCCCCCTAGGTTTAAGATGCAAGTGTTGAATAATAATAATAATAATTACTTTATTGATCCCCTTGGGGAAATTGTTGTTTGGACAGCTGCTAGACCTGTGTCAGCGCTACTACGGGGATTCGGTGTCTTGTCCAAGGACACCTCGGACATGCAGCTTGCCGGGACTGAGAATCGAACCGCTCACCCTTGGTTTGGAAGACAACTGCTCTACCCACTGAGCTGTTGAATGTTTTGCCTCATGGTGGTGCCATAGTAAAGGTCAAGAAGTCACAGTATCAGAGATCATCCTCTGGAATCATGAGGACCCTTTGTCAGATTACCCATTTTACAGTAAAACAACATGGATTAAAGAACTGAGTAGACACAATTGCAAACCAACAACACCACATTGGGAATGTCAGTCAAAAGGTTACAACCTTTCAAGTGGTTCTGTGAGGCTACAATACTTACAAAGAAAAACAAATTGTTAGATAAATAATGTGTTGAGAGTAAGAATCTGATTTTGATCCTTAGCACTCAATGCAAATGTAAAAACAGTAATGTGTTGATATTTATAGGTTAGAATGTTGATCACTTATTAAGACAAAAACGCAAAAAAGCAGAAACTTGACCTCAGGTGGTCACCAAAGCTGTTAAAACCCAACCTCTGGGGACCATGCATATCTGACACAAAAGTCTTTCCAACATGTGGATAGTGGAGATATTTATGTACAGTAGGTCTGGACCCAAGTAATGGTACAACTCACTAACATTACAAATTTAACTAGAATTACAGCATTGTGGCTGTACCTTTGTCCAGACTCAGATTCTAATAAATTTATGCCCGACTTCAAACAAGTGTTTGTCCCAGATGTAATAAAATTTCTTCCAGGTGTTTCTAAGATAGAGCATTGATGAGAATGGGAAATACATTAGGTCACAATGATCTTTGACCACCAAAATCTAATCAGTTCATCCTTGACCCCAAGTGCCAGTTTGTGCCAAATTTTAAGAAATTCCCTCAAGGCTTTCTTGGGGCATCACTTTCCAAAAGAATAATTGTACCAAATCTGATGAAATTCCCTCCAAGTGTTCTTTACATATTCCATTCAAGTATGGGCCACAACTGGATGAATGCAAATTCAGCGTGACCTTGACCTTTGGCCACCGAAGTGCCACAGTTCATCACTGAATTCAAGTTCACAGTTGTACCAAATTTTAAGGAATTTCCTCCAAACATTATCAAGCTCACAAGAATTGGTTAGCTGTATGGACAGATAATCCGAAAACATAATGCCTCCAGCCCTGGCTATCAATGGCATGGAGGCATAAAAATACGTCAGTTAAGATTCTCAGTCATCCAGGTGAGGTTATCTGGAAGTCCACTACTCATCCAAGTAGCTTCTTCAGTCTGAGGATACTGGAGAAGCTACTCGGATGAGTAGTGAAACTTTTTTTATCCTAACAAAGAAGTTGTCATAGAAGAGTAGTTGCCATTACTCAACTTCCAGAAGTAAATGATAATAACTTTCCTGGAGTGTCCTGGTGGTTCAACTGAAAGCACAGGTTAATATGCTTGGAGCTTTGTTTCTCATGGTCTTTCTCAGTACTCATCTCTCCAAGAAGTCATTAATTTTCAAGATAATCTCCCATTTTTATGTAGGAAGTTGTTAATATCCCCACGACACACTTCCATTCATCACAAAGCAAAATGTAGTACATGAGGTGCTGCTCAACAGAATAGATGAAGTTAATAAAGATTTTGAGTGTTTATGTTGAGTCTCTGCATCCTTCAGCGACAGCCAATCATAGATGGGCGTTGCTCCACTGCAGACATGATCAACTCACTGATTATTTTCCTCACAGAAACACCTGCTTGGTAATACTGTGTGAATGATGATGTACAGTATGGGGCCAGATTGGGAAAATTAACCAGCCATTTCTGACAATTGCATGCAGAATAATTCATTATTCCTCATGTTACCAGAGGTTAAGCATCAGTCACTGATTTAAGAAAAGTGACTTTACAGTGTTCAGGTTGTGATATCTCATTTGAGAAGTTTGATTTCTTGCTTTACTTTTTTCACCCATTGCATGGAAATGCCCAAATATTCAGTGAAACCTCTACCTCAACACACTTTTCAAGCTCCAAAAGCTGTGATTTAAACCACAGTTTAAAAAGGTTTTCTAATTACTAGATTTTAAATATTTTGACAAGTGTCCCCACAGGGTCCACAAGCATCGAGTGAGCTCTCAATCTGTAGATATATACATATAGAGGGAGAAAGTTCAAGACACAAATAAGTTTAGCTTTAATGCTGTTAGGTTTACTGAAAATGGCATCGGTAAGAGATGACACTAGTGTCAAAGTGACCCAGTACATCATGATTTGGACTTGCTTTGGTCTGAGATAAGAGAATCTGCGGCAGGTGTTGTATATGCGTCCAGCATTTAATGGTTAATAACAACCTTCAACCGCTACTAGACCAGGCATCAGTAAGTGTGTGAGAGCATCGTTCCATATGAAGTTTGATCAAAATGCCGAATTGAATTTAATGAAGGTCATTATAAAACACATTGTGTGGAGAATATTATTGTTGGAGTGAGAGAGGAGCTGCTCAGCTGGGACCTGGATGACCGTTTGAATCATGCCATTGGTACGTTAGTTTCCCCCCCCCCCAATCTTGTATAAACCAACTACCTTTGATTGTGTGTGGGATGGAGAGGGAATTAACAACAGAATAGTTGAATCAATATGTATTCTACTTTTCTTTTCTACTGTGTGTGTGTGTGTGTGCGCAGCCTACACGAAAGAGCAGTTGTATACCATGGTAATATAAGATGATGGTATCACTGAAGTACTGGGTTTGCCTTCTTATGCACTTACATTTGTAGCTTGTTTAGCAATACAGGCTTAAAAAATACAATTCAGTTATCTTCCTATACTATTCAGCCCTACTTTTGATACTGAAGAGAATACTTTTTTAGCTACTAGCAAAACTATTTTATAGCTAACTGCTAATCTGTAACAGATTTGAGTTCCACCAATGGGATTCACCTGTTAATGATTTAACCTGCTCTTTAAAGATTACACAAGCATCCAGTGAGTACTAGTCATTGAATTTTTACATGCTTTTCAACAGAACAATAATCTATGTGGCCAGATTTGGGTTCCATGCATTATCTTAACTGCTTGTCCTCGTAAGGGTCACAGGAGTGCTGGAGTCTATCCCAGCTGTCATTGGGCGAATGAATCAAACATATAGAAACAAACAACCATGCACACTCACACCTATGGACAATTTTGAATTACCTATTAACCTAATATAGATGTCTCTGGATGGTGGAAGGAAGCCGGAGAACAGCCAGTGCTAAACACTACACCACTGTGCCGACCCAGATTTCGGTTTATCCAGACATTTCTAAACTCAACAGTATACTCATAGAAATCAATGATTCCCTTCAGCATACTGTCTGGGAGGCGAGTGACTGGTGGAGTGAACATGTGCAATCAGAATGTCCTTAATTCAAAGCAACAATATCCATGCACAGAGCTTCTGCAGGGACCAATTCACACATGCACAAATGTTATTTTGCACTATCAGTTGTTGCCCGTAAGGCTGTGAATTAACAAGCTGACTCAATAGGCTCTTTGTAGCAGCAGAATTCAGACTCTGAGGTACAGAATGAGTTTTACTCCTCCTCTACCATCCGTGTGAGGAGTTACAGCTGCTTTACTTTTCAAAGTAAATTCAAAACTCCTCAGCTGCTGCACAACCATTCTTCTCGGAGATGCTGCAGTATGTTCGAGGAATAAAAGAAAGGTGGTGTTAGAGCGGTGGCGACAGACTGCTTTGTGATTTCAGTCAAAGCTGTAAGACAGGAGGATCAGTAACTCAACAAAGACTGATGAACAAGCACGAGTACTGCAAGAAACTCTACAGTGGCTTGTTGGAAATACAATAAAACCACACAAAAAAACAGTCCAGCTGCAGAGCTTAATGAGCTCAGACTACACGTTTAGTCCCAGCAGATTTCTATCTGTAGTCATAACATATTATTGCTTTACCCCTGTTTACCCACCAGTTTTTCGCTTTTCATTTTGTGCTAATATTCCATGAAAACAGCCTAACGATCCCAGCTGAAGTGAACTAATACCTCTCATTAAAACACTTCCACTTTTAAAACTGCTACGTGTTAGAGGATAAAACAAACTCGACCAGAGTGCAAACTATTTTTTCTCATGAAATATTACCCTATTACAAACATTGGGTATTTAGGCCAGGCCAGCAGCTTGTTGCTTGGGATAAGTAAAACTAGAAAAAAGCCTCACATTTATCTAGCCTTCCTCATGCAGAACCTCTTGGGCTTTAAGCAATTATTCTCCCACTCACCGGCCCATTAGGCTAAAACAACATCACTGACTTTGGGTGATCTTGGAGCACACAGCTTTTTGAGCTATTATTATTGTTTCATGATGGAGAGTCGCAGATGGCGAGCGTACACTTAACCTCTGCTGATAAACTGAAGCAGATAGCAGTCACTTACAAGACAAGGTTATTTCCAGTAGAGAAGCAGGAACCATTCAGGTTGATTAATGACTTCCACTGACTTATTTTTTTTTTGTTCTTCCTGGCTCTGTGGTTGTTACTTTTTTTAATCTTTTCCAAGAAACACAGACTCAGGACATTCGTACAGACAAACAGTCGCAGAGGAAGCTGCCAGATACAGCTACTGATACTGATAGTCACTGAGCAGCTGAAACACAGTCCTAGAGTCCAGTGTCTTACTCACGGATACTCCAACGATTAAATAGTTTTTTCATTTCTTTCCCTGACCTTGATTTTTAAGTCATAGAGCTGGCTTTCATTTAAATCATGTCTCACCGTCTTCATCAGCAGATTAAAATTGTAAAATTATATCAGTGAAGATTGTAAGTATTTGGACAGTTGTTCGCCATGTTCTGTGATTCATATCCATATTCATACTGACAGAAGTAAAGATTAACTCACACCAGTCGACTCACAGATACTGCAGATACTGTCTGAATATATTTAAATATGTTCAGGTTCACTCACATCTTGTTGAAATGTGATGCATTTTTACTTGCATAGCAGCAGTAAAAAGGAAGTTTGTGTTAAACAGTGATGCAGCCTGAGTTGAAGAATGGCGTTACTGTTGCATAGGATCACAAAGGACCCGACATACACACCTCCCAAATCTCAACAAAGCCTTGTGCAGACCTATGAATCAAACGCTGACTGGTTCACTCAGCTTAATGTTAGGATGTGGGCTATAAAGTGGTTAAAGTATGAAACAATATGGTCTCATTGTACCCAAAATACATATGGTACAAACACAAATTTACCTGAATGACACCTCTTATTGGGCGACATTGCAATCAAAACACATTTGGACAATCACACCAAGGTGGGGACTTGCAACAACATAATTGACTTCAAAAGAGGACAGAGGACAAACAGTTATTAACATTAACTTCTAGAAAGTCTGGTTTGGACTCCAGGGGAGTCGGAGATGGATGCAATGGTTGGGATGGATGAGTTTTAGGTGAATGTATGAGTCTTTTGTGGACCACTCCTGAGTCTGACAGCACCTTCCACACTTCACTGAACTTTCAGGGAAAACTGCCTCAGGTCTGAAAAACAGTCTCCAAAAAGAAATCGTCCTCAGAAATCTCCAAAAACTCTGCCTGCATAGCAAGTGACTACCACCTGCGGGGGTCTGACCACAAATTGAAGAAACTGAACTAGAAACTCCCCACAGCGAGCTTGCTGGGATCAATCAAGTCTCAGAGGATGTTTAAGAGAAAAAGATGAACATGTGAGTTGGTCTGGCTTTGCATCATTAACAGAAAATGATGTGAGGAAGACTAGTTCACGACTCTTGCTAACGAGCTGTTTACAGGTCTGTAGTTTATTACCTGTGGATTTGCCACAGCTCTCTAACCTCTGCGTGGCTGCTTTCATCTCTCAGATTCCTCATTGCTGTCATCAGTGACAGAGGGAGAGGTGCAATCTTGCTCTGGGAGAGCAGACCATGAATTCCCTCTTCCTCGACTAAAGGCTCGTCTATGATTAAACATTCTGTAATGAATAATTTACCTTTTCCTAATCACCCAGTAAGCTGCTTCATTTAAACGCTGGCTTCTTCGTAGTGCAGTGATTAGAGCTGGGAGTCAAGGTGACGGAGGAAGATTAGAGGAAAATTAAGAGCAGGCTGCTGTGAGCAGTGCTGTCCTGCTGAATGACGCTGCTCCGTTAGCTCTGCTCATTACTGCTCGGCCAAATGTCATCACCATGCACAGCGAGCGTCCGATGAACAATTGGAGCCCTTATCATGGCTCATCTTTCAGATCTTTGAAAAAATAAAGTGAAATAATAAATCTCTTGGCTGTAAGTGAGTCAAACTACTGCTCAAAGTCGTCCAGAGAGCTTCTCCTTTGAGAATAATAGCTTCTTTTGTGGATGTATTTTGGTCTCAAGTAGAGCTTTTTAGATTGCATTCAACTGAGGGTGATTCTCTGATGCACGACTGTGTAAACATGCGTCTGGACATGAAAGCTTTTTAAAAGCACTGATCTTAGAGGCAGCACTTTTCTCAGCGTTTGTTTCTCTCTACTACAACCTCGACACTGAAGGCACTCAATCTGATGACATACAGGCTCACAGGAGAGAGTTTCAGCCTAAATCATTCCTCAGTGGAGCCGCTTGGTGTGGAAGGTTTATATTGGGAAGCTCGAGCTAACCAACAAGAGAAAACTTTGGTTAAAAATGCGAAACCAAAGGTGAAAGAAGGTAAAAGAGGCCACAGAAAGTGTTCTCAAGCCATGCTTTAAGCCAGGAGCACCAGCTTAAAAAAGAAAAGTTTCAACAAAATGTACATTACTTTGAAAGCTTTTATAGGTCTATGAGACCAGAATACAACATAGGAGCTTATAAAACTATTAAACAGGAATTTTTCCATTGACGGTCATTGTTTTGTCCATTGACATAATTGCGATTAACAGCATGACACCATTAACGGTACAAATCCACTACACAGAATCTCCAAGACTTGGACTACAGACCCGGTCCGGTGTGTCACTACATCCCAACATACTACCTGGTAGGTGAATAGGCAAAAACAATATCAAGAGGAAAAACATAGAACAAACAGGTGCAACAAGTAAAATTCTGAAGTTTCAACATCACATCTTCAGCAGGTCATCATGACGACACAATGTCGGAAACAGTTAACTGCAAATTTGTCAGAAAATCTGGACCAGTAGATTAAAATGCCTACGTTATTATTTAATCATGTGGCCTTGCCTTGTAGAGACTCTAAAAATAAATTTTTAGTTTATATTGTGCTTATTTGGTGGATTTTAGCAAGCGAAGGTTTTGCAGGAGGCTTGATATGAACTCTGTAGCAACCCTTTTCACTGGCAGATGCAGTAGAAAAAAAAAAAGTTTCTTTCCTGGACGACAATGCAGTTATTTCTGTCTCATCCCCTGTGTCTGGACCCCCATTTATTCAACGATATGGTGTCAAATGATGCATTGCTGTGTGCTCAGCTCTGTACCAGACCTTAGTCATGACTTAAAATTTTAAATTGGTCGGATTTTATGCTCCAAAGTTTACACTGAAGTCTCACGTGTGAGGTGTAGAAAATGTGAGCTGATCAAGTTGATGATTGCGCAATCATTTAAATGTAATGCCACAACAAACAAAAAGTTTTTTTAAGTGATTTGGATGACACTATTGGCTAATGAGCTTGCATGCTAACAAGAAACCTGAGGAAACTATCTGCTGATAAAGACTGATATATGGCTTAAAGCTTCAGAAAAAGTGCATAAGCCAAACTTTGAGTTGGAAAACGTTTAAACATTTAACAAGTGAAAATTAATTTCAAAAAGGTTTCTTTCTATATGAGGATTTGTTGCTTTCACTTCTAACAGGAGATACTTCTACTCCACTACATCCATCTTTCAGTTTGTTCTCAGGTTAGATTTCACACAGAATCACAATAATCTTCGTCCTCATTAATCATCTCACAGTGTTAAAGCTTCATCTATCAATCCTCCAGTTGGGAACCACACCCCCAGCCAACTGTATATAAAGTACTTCAAACTAGACAACAGTAAAATGCTGCTTACACATTAATGCATCTCATATTTTCATATACAATAATGTACCACTCACAGGAGCCTTTTCTAAAGAACAAATACTCTCATCTTGATACTTTAGTTCACAATACAAGTACATTTTGGAAAGTAGGATTTATGATGTTTACTCTGCTGCACCGATACTTTCACTACAGAATCAGAGTGTGTTTCCATCCTATAGCCTCCACAACAGTACTGCTGAACAGTTTCTACATCCTGCTACAAATTAAAACACCTAATATGACTGGTGCCTGAAACAAAAGACTCAAAAATATTATCTTCATTTTCCCTAATTTGAAGCTCTGAGTTTCTGCAAAAACCCCCACATCACCTGCAAAGTTAATCACCTACATAATCAGACTCAGGACACTCATTGAAAGTTTAAGATTTGTGGTAAACATCGGAGTCACTGATCAAATATCCCAGTTATCCACTTGTGTCTTCTCAAATCTACAAGGTAAGAGTACAGCCAATTACAGACACAAGTCAATGCAACCATTTTCTTTGCGTGCATGCAGCAGCAGTAGTAGTAAATCTGCTATTTAAACTGAACATGGACAGTAGCTTGAAGTAGGTTATTTACACAAGCTGAACCAGCAGGAAGCAGTGCCCCTGTACACAACCGTCCCCTGGCTTCAGCAGGGGGAAATTATATGATGTCTCTGAGATCTCTATAGAGACAAAGACACTGGGGAAATGAGTTTCTCTGATATTTGTATCAAACTGGAGGCAAAACTCATCCTTTATTGATACAAAACTTGTCCATGAAGCAGTGCTGGAAACCCAGAGACAGTTGTTTGGCTGCATGTCCATGTACAAGCCAGAAGGCTCGGCTGCCTCTCCGCTTCAGCACAAAAAGGAACCAGGATGGCTCACCCGGGAGAGCATGGACACGCCCGGGGTGCTGTGAATACTGTAACAGAATCTGAGCCTCTAAATCTGCCTAGAGCCTAAAACATCTTATTTATTTCTGTGTTCAGAGCTTTGCAGCTAAGAACGGTCCGTCTGAAACAAGCTCAGGTGAGATGGTAAAGTTCATTACAGACCAGAAAACATCATTAGATGCAAGAAAAACACAAACAGTGTTACATGTTCATATAACGTATTATTGTTCCTGCAGCCTGCCAATATTACAGTACATGCTGTGTGTTGTTGTGCTGATGTTAGCATTAAGTTTACACCATTGGTAATGATACTCGACGTTTATTAACCTTTCCATGCACCGGTACACTGTAACACTGTAACACTGTAACATGGGTATGTTAAGGTATATGTGTGTTAGGTTATGGATGTGTAAGGTTTGCATGCTCATATTTAACAGGATGTTTAACATTTACATACAGTAGCTGAGTTTAGAATGTTCTCATGTTTCTTAAAAGTAAAATAAGCTTTATAAACCTTTAGATTTAATTAGTGTCATCTGCACTAATCTTGACTGAATCTGTTCTAAAGGATTAATTGGTGTCAAGAGTCAAGAAATGTTTATTGTCAATACAATATACACAGTATACAGCGTATTGAAATGCTGTTTCACACAGGTAAACCGCTGCTTTTTTGACTGTGCAAAAGTTATGAACTAAGGTCAAATTTAAAATTAAACTGAAAGTTTAAAAACACAGATTTAACTAAACTAAAAATAAGTAGAACTTAAAGAGCACAAGTTAAAGGTAAAAAATGCAACTATATGCAATTATAATTAATATTTAATTATATATAGTTATATATTAATATATAAGTGTAGCAGCAGTAGTTCTGGTAGAGGACATGTACAATGTGCATTGACCTGGATGTGAGCAGTCCATGTCAGGTCTGAGGAGATGTGGACCCCGAGGTACTTGAAGGACAACACCCTCTCCACTGGAGCTCCGTTAATGACGAGGAACTTGTAGTCCAACTGCTGCCTCCTAATGAAATCCACCACCAGCTCCTTGGTCTTGCAGACGTTCAGCTGGAGGCGGTTGTCCTGACACCATGATGGCAGGTTCTTCACCTCGTCCATGTAGGCCGTCTCATCGTTGTTGCAGATGAGGCCCAGCACCGTGTCATCAGCAAACTTTACAATGGTGTTGGAACCATGAGTGGCCACACAGTCAGAAGTGTAGAGGGAGTACAGCAGTGGCGAGAGTATGCACCCCTGTGGCGCTCATGTGTTGGTGGTGATGCTGTCAGAGACACACCTTCCCACCCACACCACCTGCGATCTACCAGTAAGAAAGTCCAACACCCACGCACACAATCTGTTGTTGAGTCCAAGATCCCTCAGCTTTGTGAACAGTCTACGGGGAACTATTGTGTTGAATGCTGAACTGTAGTCTACAAACAGCAGTCTCACATAGTTACCCTGTTTCTTGTCCACGTGGCTGAGGGTGGTGTGCAGGACGTGGGAGATGGCATCTTCTGTAGATCTGTTGGGTCGGTATGCGAACTGGAGCGGGTCTGTGGTGCTGGGGATGTAGGAGGAGATGATGTTCAACAGCCTCTCAAACACCTTCATGACCACCGAAGTCAATGCAACCAGCCGGTAGTCGTTCAGGCATGAGGGCTTGTTGTTCAGTATACAACAGAGGTGTGGAAAATATGTGTAGAATGTGTGTGTTGCGTTACAGTCAAGCTTTTCTTTTTTTGTTTGCGATTGTTCTCACTTGGCATTTAAACACCGAGATCCTTATGACATTCACATCATATGGTTTAAACTGTAACCAACAAAATGAGAAGAACCACAACATTTTGGGCTGAATGGCTGCAAATGTACCACCACTATCAGTTACATGAGAATAAAATCCAACTTTTACCTCTAAAACTAGACATTTAGCTCATCTTTTAGGCACCGTTAGTCCAGGTGTTTTGAAATCCCTGTATCCATAAACAACGGCATCTTGAATCAATTCCTGATGGTAAAACCCTCGGCCCCAAAAATGCTGAGGTTGTTTTTTTGTTTTTTTCTACCCTGATTACTGTTTTTTGGTAAAGATGCAGAAAAGACTCCCACCTTGACCTGACACATTTCTTTAATATTTCTAATATCCAACCCAAACTAGTGCCTGACATTGATGCATGTGAGGGGAAACTTGCAGCTTATGGTTGGAAAGAGTCAGCAGAGAAGAGAGAAAAATGTCAGTCCATCGTTCCAGAACCGAGGACGCCCCCGGTCAGCGCGTGCTCACTGTTCGATTCGCCACCTTACGTAACCACAGGCGGGTGTGATCAATTGGATAGTCTGGACTGTAGTGAATTCAGCCTGCGGGTTAAATGCTCCAGGGATCGATGACATAATGACTAGCCTGAGTTCATTTGCTCCAAGGTGCACTTTCGGAAGCTGAACGGTCATTTTCTCTGCTCCTATTGAGTGGCGTGTACAGTACCCAGCTTTAACTGCCTGCAGTCTCTGCACCTCCCAGACAGGCGATGCAAAGAGAAAATAGATCCATCAATCTCCCCTTAATGCTGAAAACCTGATGAGAAAACATTCGGCAGACATCGAGCTGGAATGTAACAGTTTCCATCCTGGGGTGAAAATGGCCTGAATTCATCACCACATGTATCTACTCACAGAAAACCCCTGCAGCAAGTCAGGCTGGGCCCCTATTGTCAATACCCGTTTAAAGCTATACTGTGTGGTTTTAGTAAAAGCTCATTTAAACCTATACAAAGTCCAGAAGAAGAGGAGTTATCTTAGCAGTGACATAGTGGAGTGTTCAGAGAGGGAAACAACGGAGCTACATGGCAGAATCTCTTCTTCTGTTTGTTTGGAAATGAGCTGAAATTATTATTTTATGGATTCTAAACTCACTCGGCACCTCTGAAAAATATGTATTTGATTTGACTGGAAACCTGATTCTTTTTGTTGCCGTGCTGAGTCAAACCCCTGCTGGCTACTGTCAGGATTGTTTTTGGATTTCAATTTTGGAGAGTGGCAAACGACGTCACACTGGACAAGCTCAACTAAACTCAGCGTGATGAAATCAAACCCATTTAAAACACGCTGGCTGAGAATACAATCTACAGTAAGGAGGAGAAGAGCCAGACGAAGTGTGAAAACTTATCTGTGAATTCAAACCTGTGGTCTTTGGAATAATTTATGAACATAAATATTTTCAGTCTGCTCTTACATTCTGGAGGTTTAACTCCACCTGTTAAAATAGTTTCAATTCAACGTTCTGAGACGTTCTAGTATCCTTCAAAATCTGACAGCAACCATAGTTTTTGTTCATAGGTTGGGACCATTTAGAGAAAATAATGCAGTCAAGATGCTGTTTTTATCTAATTCTCCCTGGTTGGATTCATACCAACACACTAAAACATTCTTTGACTGTTTGCATTCTTAGCCGAAGAAACTGATTCTCATACTGATTAGATGTTCTTCAGAATCCGAAATGCTCTCAGTCACATACACAAGAACAAACCTAGGTATAAGATTCTGTGATTTACAGATGTTAACTTATAATTTAAAGGTGTAGCATGTAAGATTTAGAGGGACTTATTAGCAGAAATGAAAAACAGTTTTCATCAATATGTTTATGAACAAATATGTAACAGGAGCCAAGCTACGTGACGAGGGAAAGCTGAGAAACGCTGTGACACAGTTCAGCTACAGTTGGGTGAGAGCAGTTGGCACACTGACACGTGACCAGGGATTGGGAGTACCGGGAATCAAACCATCAACCATGGTTGTTGTTCATGGACGATTGTCACTAGTTTTGCAAGTGTCTGGTCATAAAACAAAGTGACCTGTTTTTAGGTCTCCAGAATTATCAAAGTTATGAGCTCATCCTCACGGGAACATTTGAAACAAACAACAATGATCCAGGTCAGGTAAATAGTGTCTGTACTAAATGCTGAAATATTTTGCTTCTGGATTTGCCAAAGAAATTGACATTTCTTTGACACTGAATTTCACTTGACCTGTTCATTTCATTCCATTTTTGTTTTGTTTTTTAACCACTACATCACCTGTTTAATTGTATTTTCTGAATTACAGTTTCACTTTGTTATTTTCAGTTTGTATTTGGGTCTTTTAAGGAATTTCTAAAATATTTTTTATATACTGTACATTTAATATAAAAATCAAAATATTTGACATTATATATTTAACCTAGTAATTACAATGTCAGCATCCAGCACTCAGGACCCACAGCATGTTGAGAGATGGACTGAAATATTAATCCCACATATTGAAAGATGGATCTTGCCCCTGAAGAGCAGAAAGGAGGAGACAAAAACCAATAAAGAGACTGGAGGTAAAAGAGAGGCAAGAGGTCAAAGGGGAACTCTTCCCTCGCTGGAGAATAAAAATGAGTTTGAGATAAATCGCTGCTGGCTGGAGGTCTGGTGCTGACCATCCCCTCCAGAGGGCCAAAGCACCTCCAACAAACTCCTCAACTCCAGACAACAGACACACACAACGTTCATGACACAATCTTAAAGATCTAAAAGAGTTCCAAAACTCCTGGTGCGTTTTGAATGATGAGAGACTTAACTGCATGACTTCCAGAGAAGAGCCCCAGGCCAACCAAGCAGTGTGGAGGCTAAAGTGAACCAATTCTGCCAACAGCACATATACAGTACAAATATTAGATAGAGAAGACAGGTGGTTTGAGAGAGGGGTGAGGGAAGCTTTGCATGTGCAAATAAACAACC
>JAUMHL010000027.1:25123576-25149740 GCA_032362345.1 Sandelia bainsii
TTTGTTTCACTTAACAAGCCTATTCAAGGCAGGTGTGAGGTGAAACCAACCTGGAGGATAAATTTGTGGTCACTAACAAACTTCCCTCAGATCGACAAAGCTCTGTGGATGCAGAGCGAAACGTCTCTACCTTAAAAGAAAGAAGTCCGGTTGCCATGACTCAACTTTCAGACACATATACAGTAGTGTCTGACATGCTACTGAAACATTCATCTTCATGACTTTACTGTAAGTGGTGATTTATGTGGTAAATAATGAATCCTATTAATAATGAACGTGCTGTTCTTTTTTCTTTTCAGTGCAAAACAATAGAGAAATGATTTAAGAGAATTCACAATTTCCTTTAAGAAATTAATGTTTGCTAAACTCTGGACGAACTACAATTTAAAATAAAACTGTCAGTGTGTTTACCGCATCACTTCCCTCATCCTGATTTCAGACTTAAAATCTTTTTAAAATTTTAACTTAAATTTAAATTAATCCTAACGGTCAAATAATTATCGATAAAATGACATGAACACTGGGATCAAGCAAATGTTGTTCACATAAAATCAAAAATAAGAGCATTAAATTTGCTTTGTGAGTGAAGAACAGAGATGTGAGTGCTTAGCAACGCAGCACAGACTTTATTCCATACTCTGATGTTTAGGAACTCAAGCAGCCCCACAAAAAAGATGTCGTGCTTTATTTATTTCATAAATATGCAGGAGAAAGGACTCCGTGAGCTGTGTTGTTACATATTGTTCATTGAATTATGTACGATTCCCCGCCCCCCCCCATTCTCTTTTTTTGACATGGACTGTCTTGTACTTAGAGGTTTGGTGGGTGGGGTCCCAGGAGCTTCATAAATTATATGACAGGATTTCATGTTTAAGCTCCGAAGAAAGCGTGTAGCTGCAGAACAATCAGCTTATGGAATAAAGCTCCCTACAGTTATGAGCATGTTAAAAACACCATAGACCATTAGGATTCACCTTTTGAAGACTTCATATACAGTTGATCCAAATGTCATGTATGTAAATCCTAATGATGATCCAACTGAGAACTCGCTAAAGGAGCTGAGAATATAAAGTCTCACATCAAGAAATACGACTGCAGCAAATGTACTTTGCCAGTTTCCACCTCTGTTGAAAATCACCACGATTAATATTCTGATCATCGCAATCACCTCTATCTGCGTATAGTCGACTGCATGAGGAAATTAAGAGCAGAGCGATCAATTATTGCCTGAGAGAATGACTGACAGGTGGCACAGATATGAAATCAATGTTAATACCATCACACTGAGAATAATGAACCTGAACAACACCAGCAGCACCTCCACCCCCCCCACCGTTGACCTTTGATATGTGCCTCTGTGTTATCTAGTCAGAGCTGCTGGGTGAGTGGGGTGACTGACATTTCCTGGTCAACGCGGTGCTTTCAACCTTACAATAGGAGTACCGGGTGTGTTGGTGGACGAGCGCACAGACGGGTGCGTTGATTGTGATCTCTCCAAGGGTGTGTAAGTGCCCTTAAGGTGCAGGTTCAGGAACATCAGATAACCGTAACAATTAACTGTGCTGATCGATAGCTCCCTGGCATCTGTGCAGCAGCAGCTGGCTGACCGAGTGGCCTCCAGGAGAAAACAACAGTACCAGCCTCCTGTCTGAAGTTTGGATGTTCACAGTAGAGAGATTCACAAAGGAACTTAAACTCAAATCCCAGACTGCCTCAGAGCTGTTTTTCTGTAGTTTTGTCTTTTTAATCTGATTGAAAGGAAGACGTCTCTGCCACCACGTCTCCACAGAATCTCATTATATCTGTTTCTTCTACTAAGCAGCTAGTTTGTTGTTAGCATCCTGGAACAAACAGATTTCACATCCTGCTAATTTTAGAAATAATATGCAGAAGCCATTTTAGTTCTCCTCACAGTAAAAAAACAAAACAAAAACATACCTGAACTAAAAAGCAGAACATGAAGTTTATTCAGAAAATACTGCATGTTTTGGACTTTTAATGTGTCAACGATGCACTCATTTATAATTAACATTTAAATGTTAGTAACTTGATAACTGGAATTCATTTTCTGGGGCATCTGGCAGCCCAGTGTGCAGCAGGACTTGGGAATTTTTGACCTTATTAGCTGAGCATTTAAAACACTGAGCTATGGATTATTTACAGGCAGGAGGTCAAATTGCTGAGTGCAGATATTAACATCCATTAGCATGGATGTGGAATAGATATATCAACTGAATACATAAATATATAGATATATATAGATAGATATAAACAAGACCTGAAAAGAAAATAAGAGCGTGTTTCTTTGTGTTTAAGAAAAAACAACAATAAGGTATTTAATCTAAAACTTAACTTAAAAATATATATTTTGAAATCATAATGTTACTATGAAATAACTAATTTGTAGTCAACCAGTCTAAATAAATTAAGCTATCAAAGCTAAACAACATATGTTGTTTGTTACTGTTCCAGTTTGAGTCATAAGATTGTTTCATTTTCAAAATGCACAACTGGTTAATGGTAACACGAGTGGTGTCTTGTTAACGGATAGGAACTATAGCTTTCTGTTAGCATTGTGGAAACAGTTTGAATTTAAAAATACCTAGTAGGGAAAGCTTCCAGTCAAAAGAAAAACAATGTTGCTGGATGCAAACTTCAGTCTGTACAGTCTACATACTACATCAAAACAGTGTAGACGTCCATGGGACCCTGAAGTCAACGCATCTCAGACTCTCTAAGTCTGAGAGGAAATCCACAAAAACTTTTTAACACTTAAAATCAGATGGTGGTGATTCCCTCCAGAGAGGAACATAATGTCTCTTTAAAGGTCCAATGGAAGAAACCCTCCCCTTCAGTCCATCTGTCTCTGTCAAACGCCTGCCTCCAACTACTGCGCTCTGATGTGCTGATCAAACAGGGTTGATTCATCATTTTAAGGAGAAATTTCCCACAAACTCTTTGAACTGTTGGAGCAGACTAATAATTCATTTTCTCTTTCTGGCTCCGTGTAGTAGTTTGGCATATGTTTGTTCTTCCTGTGGGTAAGTGGTGAATATTGTTCCGTGCAGGTATTTTGTGCAGCTTGAAAACCGAAAAAATATTTCAGTGCTCTAAAATATTAACAGTAAAAGTCACGTTTCCCGTCACATCCTCACAATCAAAGAGCAAGGATTTCTGTCTAGGGCTGCCATTTTGTTCCAATGTTCAACAAAACTGGCAGAAATCCACCAGAGGGAAAGTAGAGCAGCTTATACACCCACAGGAGCAGGAAATAGACCAGAATGCAATGCAACTACAAGTCAGGATGTGGTTTCAATAAAAGTGGGTCTCACTTTTTTCTCAACTGGGAAATCTCTGAGCTGTACTCACGGTTCTTTCTAGCTGCACATAAAATAACAGCTAAAAAGAAAAAACTTCACACCCCTGCACTTGGGTCAAATGAAAGGCATTTTGGGAAATGTAGGAAATGATTGAGGGAATTCACCAAAGAGCAGCTTAAACCCTCCTGCAAAGTGCTGAACATTCAAGACAGATGACATGAGAGGACCATCAGAGGTTGGATTATTTTCCCTGCACAGAGATTTATTTTACACTCAGTGTGACCTTATGTCGTTTTCCTCAAAAGAGCAGAAAGACACGAAGCACATTTCCTTTCATGACCCTTCACAAGTTAGAAAACTGTTTCCATCTGACAGAGTAGGGCTGCACTTGTTTCTGTTCTTCCCAGGAGTGACAGTGTATTTATTCAGAGAGGCTCTTTACAGGCCAGCCAATATGCGCCTACATGGCAGAGCTGTGAATTCATAAATGGTAAATAGGCCCTAACTGTCAACCCTAGTGCCCAAAGGGGAGCTGGGCAGTTAGCCCGCTGCTCAGTTGGGCCACACTTTTCAGAAAAACAAGTAGAAAACTAGTAGACGGTAAAGATGGAGTCTTGCTGCTTGCTCTGAATCACAGAGAGCCTCCCGGGAGCTTCATTAGGAGATCTGCAGCCTAGTTTAAGACCTTGTTTAAGCCAATCATTGAAGCACAGAGCAGAAGCAGATTCTGCTCCCAGTGGGAAACAAGCTGCGTTTTTAGCCGCAACCAGTCGCCACAGCCTCAAAGTAGGGTCACATTAATCTTCTGACTAACGATGACGTCCCACACTCATCACTGAAAACCGATATGACGTCATGGAAATGAAGAAATACTGCACAGTGATCGTGAACATGAGAGTGATGAACTGTAGTCGATCTATGATGCTGCAGTTTGTAGTCTGGTCATAATCAGAAGGAATCAATTACATTTATTTTGTCATTTTGCCAAATATAAACAGTTATTACTGTCTGGGTTGTGCTCACAGTTAAAGGTGCTATGGTCACGGTGAACAGGGAAAAGAGCAGGACTTTGACACTGAAGACAGTGGTTTGTCTCCAACTGTGCGATGACTTTAAGCAGCAAAAGCACTTTATTAAATGTGAGGGAAATGTTATTAAAGTAAACATGTTGTATTGTGTGCTTCAAGTCTCTGCAGACTTTATCCATATTTAATGAAGACACTGATGTTCCCATAACTTTAACCAATGTTGTGTTAGTGAAGCATATTTCTAACAACTGTGTATCAGACTCACAGCAGTGGATACTGCAGAAAAACAAATTACGTCTTTGCAAATATGTTGCAGATTTATTCAATATTCAAAGGATTTTGTGAAGCTGGGGACATTAAAACCTCAGGAATAAACACCAGTTTTAAGGTCAGACTCACACTATTACTGGTCGATTCCTAAAGCTCTGTGTTTGACTTGAGTTTATCATTTTATATTGGGATTAGTTGAGTGATGATAGAGGAGCAGATGGAGCTGATTCCATTGTATTATTTCAAAAGAAGGCGTACAGTGTCTTTTCATAATCCAGTGTGTCAGATCAGTAGCAAATAGAAAAATCATGAGTTTACTCTGTGTGACGAGGCTTCTGTGTTTAAATACTGTCACTTGACATTTTGGACACATATGGGTCATTTTACTCTACCTGTGACACCAATCAAAGGTGACGTGGGGTTAAAGAAACTTGGCTATACAGTGCTATATGTATGTGTCACAGAGGTTCACCTCGAAACAGCAGTTTCCAGAGGTTTCCAGGAAGCTTATTGGTAGTGAAAGTAGTGAAAATTCAAATGGAATCTTTTAATAAAAATGTTTATATAGACACCTGATAGTTTAAGGGCCCAAAGCTCAAAGTTTCAACATTACACCTTGAGTTTAATGGAGAAAAACAAAGTGAGAGAGTGAGCGGTGCAGCTATGAATAAAAAGCAGCACAGCTGATGTCTACAACCAGGATTAGTTTGGGTCAACTGGCCACATTTAAGCAATCTGATTTCAAATCTGCTTTTTCTGAAAACATCTGTTAGACCTTCTGACAGAAAACCAAATCTTCCAGAAATCTCAGAGGAATTCTTTGTTGTA
The DNA here is from genome assembly GCA_032362345.1 of Sandelia bainsii. Classification (NCBI taxonomy): domain Eukaryota; kingdom Metazoa; phylum Chordata; class Actinopteri; order Anabantiformes; family Anabantidae; genus Sandelia; species Sandelia bainsii. The sequence goes on from JAUMHL010000027.1 coordinate 25,129,023, forward strand.
ATGTATCCTGGCCTTCACAGAGTCTTCAGTAGGAATCCTTCAACAGAGAGCTGATGGCGTCTGATGTCCTGATCAAAGAGTTCGGTACCGATTCTGACCTCACAAGGGATGAAAGCATGTCAGGATTTGTCACTGCTGAGCCCAAGCCTCCTGTTTGAACACCACAGTCTAATCTCCTCTGGAGGCTGTGGACTCTGAAGAACACTCACAGAACTTGTTTTCCATTTTAATGAAATTATCCAGGATTTTAAAAATGCAGTTTGCCACATTTGCATCTTTTTTTGGCTGTGGGTGGGCCGCAGGTGGTGACAATTTGGTGTGAAAACTACCAGCTGGGTTGATTAGAATATCAGAGATTAAAACTGTGAAAAATATTACACGAAAAAAAACAACAAAAAACACGCAGTGGTTTTGGAAACAGTCCTGAGGCTAAAATGTGACTGAAACACAGTAGGATGAAAATACTGACAGGATGTTTCTATCAATCAAGCTGTCTACAGAGCATGTTGCAGTGACTTGTGGTTTACTCATGCACCTGTAAATGTAAGTGGAAGATTATCTGTTACTCTTCAAGTCTATTTTCATGTATCTAGTTGCTTCTAATAGACGGCTGACCTACACTCAGTGCTGTACCTGAACTGCTCCAGTGTAGACATACACACATAGAAGCTGGACCTGCTGCTGCTCACACTACTCTGTTGGTCTGATTTACTAAGATCCCGAGTACTAAACTGGGTGCTCAATCTTGAAAATTGTGGGTTTCGTTGGTGGATGTTCTGCGGGTAATCAGTGGTGTAAGTCCAGGGTATACACAGGTATACGATGTGTATCTACTTCTTATTCAGTCAGAACAGCGTATACCCACTTCCAACAAACTTTTGTTTTGTCAAAAAAAGTATAATTTGCCCGTTATTTACCTCTGTTGTCATAGTTACTAATATGTTCAAAATTATGAATATTAACATAATATTGTGACTCTCTGGTCTTCACTATCAAATTAGATCTTCAACAGTTCCAGTTCAACAAAAACTCTACTGACACAGACTAAAACATGCGCAGAACCTAATTATGTAGTTGGAGCTGCATCTCTGTGGCTTATGTTAATTTCACATCATTACTCACTGCAATTAAACAGCAGATCTGAAAATGTGTAAATATGTGTAAATGCTATATACATATAAAACTGCGTGATTGACAAAAGGTGCCAACGTGGTGGAGGTGGCTCTATTTAAATGACGATTTTGCGTTTAAATCAGATCAGTGTAAACGCAAGAGGAATGAAAGCTGTTAGTGGGAGAGACTAATCACTTTGATGAGTTACAACAACAAAATCTCAGTATTACAGGATGAAACGCTTTACAAAAAGATCGCTCCTATAACTCTTGGCAAACAAGCAACTTCATAAAAGTCACATTTGGCCTCTTTGAGTGAGTCCTGGGTGCATGGTGAAGGCAGAGTCGTCAGATCATATCTGCAGCAAAATGCGCATGTACACATTTTTTCCTAATCGTTGCTAATATATTAACACAAGTGGTAAACAAGCGTTTTGGATGCATTCTTTCATAGTCCTTTGCATCTTATTCCTTCAAATAACAGCACCCCCAGGTGCACCGGCAGATTGCACCTGACTTTCAAAGGTTTTAAGTTCAGACGCAACCCAGCCACTAGAATTACACCTGCAATATGAATTATCACATCAATATGACAAATCACATTGTATATTTATGAAGGTAAAGGTGCAAAATCCCCACCATGCGCTATTTTGCTCATTTGAAAGATGCAGTCTTCAGTGCTCACCCTTAGTGGATCAGCTCAAGTTTGCAGGTGATTTAGTGCACACAAAGCTTTAGTAAATCAGGTCCCTTTCTTGTAGAGATGGTGTTAAAATAAAATGTGAAAATTTGTGAACGAAAAGGAAAAAGTCGAGGAACATGACATGTAGAGTGAGAGTTGTGAGGAAGTTGGAAAAGAAGACGAGGAGGAACAAAGGAGGAGAGGCAGCTCAGAAAAGGACTGATGATGAAGAAAAAGGGAAGAAGAGGAAGAGGAGGCCCTGGCAGGATCTGAACCACTCTGCTTCTTCTTCACTGATGATTTCTCTCTGGGTTTAATTACTGCACCGCACGTAGCTATACACACAAACACAGGCCTACAGAGTCTCCGTGCTACAGCTTCTTTCAGGTCTTTCTAACGGATTTTGCCAAAACATGGAGTTTTATGAAAAAATGGCAGGAAATTAAAGAGTTGGTTTTCAGAGGAGAATGTGATGCAGAGAAAGTTAGAAAATTCTACAGAATAATCACAATTTAGATGTAAAAACTGACCTCAGTGAAGTGAGTTCAGGTCCGAATGAAACAGTGAAGAGCTTCTCAACCACTTTACATGAAATGCTTTTATTCAACTTTAACTGAATCTAATTTAAAAAAATAACACGATGCCAGAACGATTGACAATACGACACAGACAGACATACAACAACAACTAAACGGAACTGTCATCTCAGAAAATAACAGAATTGAACCAGAAATCCATCAGCTTTCAGAGAACAGATGACAAATTATTGATCCCTGTGGAAACATTGTGCAGCAGCAACAGAGGAAAAGTGATAAGAAAAAAATACAATAAAGAAGAAAAGCCGAGTTGAACATTATTGTCACTGACAATTAACACTTCAGCACCGAGTAGACATAAAATAGAGGCCGTAGAACAAACTGAAGGAGACTAAAACATCATTGTCACGAAATGTTTTGGTTTTGATTATTATGATTTTCATGCTTTTTTTAAATAAAAATGACATCAATCAAATCACATACCTTCAAGGTTTAGATGGACATGAAACACTCTATGTTAAATCATGAGTACAAAAGACGCACAACCTTAACCAGCTATTCATTGTTGTTACCAACAAGACAAAGGTTCAGCACGACTGCTGTTACTATGCTCCTACAATCTGCCTGTCTGGTGCATAACAGTGATATAATTTTCATCATTTTGTTTTGTAATGTCTAAAGATATGTTTAAAGGCTGCCAGCTTTAATTTAAGGGTGTGTTCAAAAATATTGGATGAACCACATGGAAACTACAAATTATTATTCATAGACCAACTTTCTGGGGGTAATTGTTTAAACTTGTATAACCATAAATTAAATTGTCATCTGGAACATAGACGAGATACTGGTTTCCTTTGCATCATGACTAGTTCTATCCCTTGTCCTCCCACCACTCTGGTGCAAGTTGATGCTGGTCTCATCAGTCCATAGGATATTGTTCCAGAACTCTATAGGGGTGGGGACTCTGAACCCTCCTAGATTGTTGAAGGCCAAAGAGGTCATAATCGGCCTCCTTTTGCCTGCTGTTTGGCGTTTTATTTTCACCAGCAAGTCTTTCTTAATGCCTGTTTTCACGCACCACCACACATGTGCCAGCAGTCAGCAGCATCACCCCCAGCATACTGCTGACTGCTGGCTTCCACACAGATATCCCGCCAGGGAAAGAAATCGTCTGTCGTCCACCCAGTTGCTTTCTGTAGTCTTTTGGACCTTTCGATGTGTTTGAGCTCAGAAGTGTGTGCTATGTGTAAAATGTTTGCAGTTCATACACGCTTCAAAAAGTATTTTTGACAAAACCTTTATGCTAAAGCTCAGTGTACCTTTTATGTTACATTTCAGATCCATTGTGGTGATGTACAGACCCAAAAAGATGAAAATTCTGCCACTGTCCAAATTCTTATGCACCTGACGGTAAATGGTTGTTTAGGTTCAAGTTCTTATTAGAAACAGAAAAACATCAAAGTATATTTCTCATTCTATGTTTTCTATTGTAAACATGCAATGAGAAAAACACACACACGCACAGTAGAGATGTGGGCAGCACAATAGAAGTAGCCTTGGACACTGCTGTTGCCGTGGCAACTGCTGGCAACGAGAAAGCCCACACACCAAAACACATTCACCTACAGACACACACACACACACACCGAGACAGGCTACAGTTCAACAACACGCTCTTACTGACAGTCACGCTCACACAGGTTGACCTGTGATGCCTTGCTGGAAAAAGAAAAAATCACTGGCTTAGAAAATCACACTATCAGCACGCTATCCTCTGTACCGGTACATACAATATAATGTCAGAGTGTAAATGTAGTACCATTCTGACTTTCTGGTGTTGCTGATCAATAAAAATGATTCTGTTCTTATCACCGTCCACGCGGTTAGACGAACATGCAGCTAATTGTCCCTGATGGTCGATGCTTCGACCCAGACTGTCTACCTGACTCCATGTGTCCATCCATTCATTTGTCCTGCACAGATGAACTTTGTGGAAACTTTGTGAAATGATGCATCTCACCACTGTCTGCATGTTTCTAAATGACTCCATTAAACCTTAAATCACTTTCAGCAGCTGTACTCTGCCAGACAGCTGCTTAATGCTATTAATACTAACATAACTGTGAGAATGCCATCGTGTTGCTGTTTGCCTGTGAACATGGACTGTTCCCAATAAAATTTCTTCATTAAACAGATAATTTATCTTCATATTCCACAAATGTTTTAGACTGATACAGTCGCAACACTGCAGCCTTCTGCTGTACAATCTGTACACAAATCTTTTTCCTTCAACTCTTAAACTGCTGTACATCCACAACCACTGATTGCCAGTAATCAGATTGATGAGTGGGAAACTTCTCTGATTTCTTTAAGTTTCTAGTTTCAATTTATGTGGAATATTTAATAAAAACACATGTCAGCTTTATCAAGACTTCTTAATTCCTCATTTAGCTGCATATGTGTTTCCTGAACACATTCCATGCATCAAACAACCTAATTTATACTTAACTAAGCATTTACTTGTTTGTGTATCTGAGTTGTGAAAGTTGTGAAAAATGAAACACAAGAATAAAGCTACCAGTGGTAAGGCTGTGCACGGGAGCTGCTGACTTTTTTTGAGCTTGCCAAGTGAAGTCAAATTGGTAAATCAATACATAAAATGGCCATTTTATTCCTGGGAGCTTTTGAAGCAGCCTACATGAAAACTCTTTTGGTTCAGTTACAGATTAACAGTTTAACAATTTGGTCAGAAATGTATGTGTCATTTATTTTTATTATAATTTCATGTTGTAAGGCAAAGTGTAACCTCTGGTTTTGGTACGTGCGACATTATTATAACTATTATTATTATTGACTGTATTTTTGTATTGTGAAGTATTGAACTGCAGTGTATGTTATGACCAGTCATTATGATTCATCCTCTACTGAAATATTACGTTATCACACTGCATGGTTAAACACAACCTCTCTAAATACTGTTCTTTTGTATAGGAATACTGTATACTTACACCTCTTTCTGGCATCTAAAACCCTTAAGACGGAACAATCACAGAAGGAAAAACATCAATTTTCACTTGTCAGGGGTCACATTTTAAGGGGCCAGAAGTCAGAGAGATCAGGAACCACTGCACTGGATTAAGTGTTGCACTAACACCTTGCCTACAGAGATAAGTGGCATAACCTTAAAAAAAACAAAACAACTGACAACACATTTTACAGTGTTGTGCTACATCATGTCGGTCTGAGAAGGTGCTACAGTGAGTTCAGGTGGGTTTGGGCTTACCGCTGTAGCTCCCTGCTCAGTAATGGATGAGTACTGTCCAGTTTAGAGCTGCGTGAACCTTGCTGCATTCGAATGAGCTGCAGGTTAATGGAGAGGGAGCTCTGCCCCGGAGAGAGGACACAGCTACAGTAATGCTGTGGTGGATTTCTGTCTAATTAGAGCTGACTAATTGCCTCCTTAGACATGAAGCATCACTAACTGTTTCTAGTACTTGCAAACACTAATAAGAGCCAATGTGACAGAGCCATTACAGTTCAGATTTATATCCAACAATTACAATATGTGTGATGTGGGTTGAGAGGAAACAACAGTCCTGCACAGCTGGGTTGGATGCTGAGCCGTTACCATGACAGCAGAAGACAAATGGTGGGCATTATTAATGCACTAGAAAGCCTAAAACCACAATAAATATGATAAATAAATGAGCAAAGGAGTCTTAATGAGCATTATTATAGCAGAGAAAACAGCCCTCCCCAAACTGTCCCAACAAAGCTGAGCCGCTCCGTTAATCCTGGAATTTTAATGATGATATAAATGTCAAGTCGGATCTCTGCTGATTTTCAGGCAGCTGATGGGGGTATTCACAGGTCAGATCTGCTGTCAATTAACATAAAGATGGTTCAGTCAGATCATCATCATCACCCTCCCTAAACTCAGAGTGTTCAGCAAGCACACCTGCTTTTCGCCAAGATGTCTTCTAACTGTTCCTGTTAACGTTCCCTTATGGACTCGCAGTTTGACTCCCACACACATTTTCTGGAATGGTGGGAAACTTGCTACTGTTTTGGGTAAAAAGTAAAAAAAAAAAAGAAGCTAAAACACACTTTGATTTGACGATTCACCTTCACTTAAACTCTGTATGGTAGAAACAACAGTTATCAGAAAGATATTAAGGACATTTATCTATAAATTCCATCTCCTAAAATTAAATGGTTCTGTTGGAAACATAATTGTATGTTTCTGAAATGGTGTTTTGATCAGGTGTAAATGAAGAGCGTGGGACTTCCAACATGACAGATTGGGTTGCATGACACCAACATTTTTGGGTTAGGATTAGTCAAATTTAACTACCCTTTACTACAGTGATCTGAGTTGCTGAAACAAGAATTTCCACTTAGTGGTTGTTGGCCTCCGCAGTTTGCATGCATGTTTCTCAACTCATATTACCTCTAGGCATTCCTGTGATATTAAACTCATGAAAATGCAATATTGCAGATCAATATGTAAGCATGTTTTTATGGGAACTGAGGCAGGAGGGTTGCAATCCTGTAAAAAACTAATAGTCAACATGACAACTGATATTTTTTTGGTGTTACGTGGATAAAGCTGTACTAAATTTAAAAGTCAACTTCCACTTTGTAAGTTGTAGACGTACAGCAAAGCCAAAGCCCGTACGGACGGTCTTTCTGTTGGCACAGCCACCACTATGTGCAAACACACCAAATTCAATTTCAAATGCGGTAGCCTTCAGGCTGTAGGTGGCATTGAGCTACAGTTTGGGGTTCGACCCGTTTTCCTGGAGAGACAGAAATGAGCCTCCCCTGATTACAATGTCAATGCTGGTACCTTGACCTTGAAGTCAACAAGGACTTGATCCCTCACAAGCTTCCCACCCAGGAACATGGCCAGCTGTGGTTGATATAACTAAACAGGAAGTAATAGAGGTAGAGATTCTGCCGTAGTGATAGGGTCTTGCCAAAAAATGACATTTTGAAGACACAGTGTGGAGCCCAGTTATACAGTAAATTACAGCTGGTAATGGCAAATGCTCTTTAAGTTGTACAATAAAAGATGTCATTACCAAGGACAGTTAGCAGGCCTGTAGTATGCTGCAGTTTAATACTCATGTATCATATTTGTTTTTGATTCATTCGTGTTTTATTGTGCATTAACCTCCTGCTCAATTCAACTCTGATTATTGACAATGATAAATGTATAGAAAATTTGCAGCATTGTCCTTTAAGACTTGAAAATGTTGAGCTCCGTGTGAGTTAAAGTTGTTTCCACACCTTCATTCTTAGCAAACTTTCATAGAGATGTGTTCACTTAAACATCAGAGATTCCAGGACAAGTACATTTACAAAAACAGCACCAACCTGACAGGTAGCTGATAATTGGATTATTTTTAGAAGACCTGTGACTTGCATCCTGCTTCAGCACCAAACAGAAGCTGATTAATTAACAGACAACATGACACATCAAGCAGCCATATGATGTGACAGGAAAGCTTGGCTGCATCAGATCCATGAGTTCCTGGACACTTCTTATTGAAATACTTCCACTGAAATGCTTCCAAGTCACGTGAAACCAACCACACTCAGATCTGCACATTGGGCTTCTTTCATCCTAACTTCTGAGGCTCAACACCGTGCTCATTAACATGTATGTGATTCCATATTAATTTATGGACAAGCGTCAATGGAAGTCCTCTCCCGATCACTGATCATCCTCTAGGGACAAGCTGCTCTGAGTTTCACAAAAACACCAAAGTCACATAAGATGTTTAATGCAAAAGACTGCAATTTCAATGACAGCGTCCGACTCTTTCATTTCCTTCCCATCAGTCTGAAGTGTCAGCCACCAGCAGGTCGGCCTGCTTCTGAGCAGCCTAATAAGAATTTAAAAAGGGAATAGAGTCTGACTATCACACAGGCTCATTCTCAGGCCTTGTTAGCATAGAAACAACTTCCAAGATGAAGGAAAAAATAAACACAAAAGTTAATGAAAGAAAAACTTTCTCTTGCACGATCACAACTACAGTGAGTACACCTGACTGCAGGGAGCAGGAAAAAAAAACAGGGGATTTAACTACATTTACCGCTGTAACATCTGCCCTGTTCTGTTAAGACAGCAGCTCAGCCAGGGCCAGGCCTGAGAGGGTCACAGGAGGAGGAAAATCCTGAGCTGCCCAGTGGACAGATGATGAACAGACCAGAGGAGGCGGAGAGATATAAACCCGCAAGAGTCAATGCAGAGAGTTTACAACAAACAGGAGACGACAAAAAGGAAGACAAAGCCTTTAAGTTGCTCAAAAAGCTGTTACTGATAACTACTGCTACCACTCCAATACTGCTGCTAATGCTACTCTGCTGATACATATTCAGACAAGTACTGGAGTAAAATAGTAATAGTATATACAGCAGAAAAAAAATTCTTACGCTACAAATATATTGTATAAGTTAACCACAAATCTGTCGACACCGTTCTCCTGTAAAATATAACATTAAAGGCAATTTGTAACAGCAGCAAAAAAAAAGAAAGAAGACCAATGCGTATTCTGCTAGACGGCAGAAGGAGGATGGATGAGCAGCACGACAGAGCATAGGACTTTCCCCACAGGAGACTGGAGCTTGAGTCCAGTATAAAGCAACTGTTGTTGTTACTACTGTCACCAGTCAGATGACAAACGTCACACGAAGATGAGGAAGCAGCAACTTTTAAGTCAAACATTCAACATCGTTACGAACCCCTGACTGTTTATTTAGTGTCTAAACCTAACTGAGGTGCCTTCGTGCGAAATCCCAACCAAATATCTTTGTTTGCACAGCTGCTGTCCAGTGTTTTTGACTGTTTAAGGTGAAAGTAAATGTTACACTAGCTCCCATCTTTGTGCCATTGTACAAGACAGCAGCCACCATTTTGGTGCCTGATGCCAAAAGACGTACAATTTCAGGAGACTGGTCGTATGAGACGACTGGGACAAACAACCTATATGGGTGTTCAGGGCGTGCTCAGTGTTTTGCCTGCTGCTTGATGTTGCTTTTCTTCAATTACTACTCTATAGTTGTTTCTACCACTAACTTTATGTACCAAAGTCTGGAGGCCAAACACAAACATATATAAAATTGTATTTTTCTACTGATGCAGCTGTTTCTGATTACACCTCTATCTCTGATGCTCCTACGTCTGTCAACAGCAGCCTTTCAGACATCACTGTTAACTGTTACCTTCATTTTCTTCACTGTGGTTGTTCACACTGGTTGATTCAAAGGAAATGTATGCACAATATAACTGTGTACTTGTTCACTTCCTGGGGTATATTATTGCAAACTATGACGGTGGAATAATAATTCACTCAATAACGGCCATTTAAGGCATAATTTCAGGTTCACATTTTTATTCTGGGGCTCTACTGAAACCATTTTGGATGAGTTACAATTCCAAATACTGTTTATTTTTCTCACGCTGGGTCTTTATGCAGTAAATCGTCTGACCCTCTGTCTGAAATGGTTCATTTTAGCTCCTGCGCCCTCCCACTGAGCAGCACCCTGTTCCACATAAACAAACCCTAACTTTAGTTTGACTTGTTTTCTCATTTGAAACCCAGCCACATGTTTGAGCTGGAACCAGCTTGGTCCATGATATGGTCCATTTAAAAGACTTTCCTGTCATCTTGTGCATTTGATGTTTTGACATTTGCTTTAAATCAACCTCATTTTTCACATTTCAGACAGATTGTTAAAATTTCTGTTGACAGCGGGATGAAAACGATGAGCATCTAGGAGGCAACATCTCTCCAACTACTGCCTCCTGACTGGTGTGGTTATGTCTGGAGTCGCTATCATTTAGCTGAACTGTTGCCTTGTGGATGTGAAAGAGAGAGGAGGCAAATGCTTCATCCTTCGTCCTTCGTCTGCTCCTGCAGGAAGCAACTCAGTCCAGATGCCTGAACAGCAGGACCTCGGCAGCACCAACACCTCAGTGCACACAGTTTGTGTGTTTGTGTGGGTGTGAATTATCCATCTACTCATACTCAAGCAGCTGCAGAGTATTGCTGACTCATAACACACACACACACACACACACACACACACACACACACACAAACACTATATTTCCATTTAAAGTAAAGTTGCACAAATTTAAAGCCAATTTCCTCAAACGATGGCAAAATAAAATACAGTGTATTTCCTTCAGGTTGAGCTGTGTGGATACAACATGATCACATAATGAAAGAGTGACAGTAAGTCTGTAAGTCTGGTCCATCAGGACATTTCATTACCGCTTCACACCTCAGGGGGCATTTGTGGCATTTAAATGAATTAATTTGTTCTCCTCAGTACACAGACAAACACTGTGTGGTTCTTTTTGCTGCTGGCTCTTTTATTCATTATTTTTCTGATGTAGTAGTTTGGGACACATCTATAGCAGAAGATGCATGTTATACTTTGTCTTTTTAAAATCTGCTTGCATCGGCCTTTATCACATAAATTGGACATATATACATACATACATAATATAAAATGAAAAGTATGTTTTAGTTTCCAGTGTCTTCTCTTCAAATAAATCCACATTCAGGATGTGTAAAAGAAAAGAGAACAGAGACATGTTTGAACTTATGCCGAGCAAAATATATAAAGAATTTAGTGCGACACAGATGATAAATATGGAACTCACATCTTCTGGCAGTTTTCAGAATGTTGCTTGTTGAAAATCAAGATCACATCAATCACCCAGAGGAAACAAATGAAGAGTGTTACACGGTAAATTTACCTCTGCTGTCTTTTATGTTGTCTGCTCGCTCATCATTTCAGCAGAGCTGAAAATTGTGTCTTACTCTTAATGTATTCAAATGGTGTTTTTTAGCAATTTTTAGCATTTAATTTCTGTTTCAGTCTGATTCTATGTCATGTCCTGTTGTTCTGTAAATCATTTTCAGTGAGGTCTATTACAGCTAGGACTGTAGATTTTTAAAAAATCAATGAGGTTTCCCTGGTTAAATAATATTAAATACTGCATACAGAAGATAAAAAGAATACTACAGTCTTATATTCCCCATTTTCAGTCTCTAGAGGCGGTGGGCTAATTTAATATTACCTGCTCTGGTCAGTGATTTGATCACGTTTGGAGCCCAGTGATAATTAAAGTCACAGTGACCTGTTTTTCTGTGAACTGGCTGCTCCTGTTGGGAGCAATATTCTTGTATTTTAAATTGAATGGATGAGTTCTCCCACCTGAAAAGCGGCTTGTCTTTTTTTTCATTTATTAATTATTTTTAACCTTGTGTACATGTAGTTTCTGTTAATTTATGTAAACGCGCACAAGTGATGCTTCAAATCAACACAACACATGTATAGTACATGCCGGCGGTTTATTCTGGATGGATAAGTATTAATGCTCTTCTCAGGAAGTGGAAGTCTGAATGATTAATGTGTGTTCATCTATGTTTGCTCCCATTTGACTGAGTTACTGTACGTCTCTGAGAAACACGATGACTTTTGACACCATCACTGCCTCCCTTTCAACCATCCGGCACACCCCTGGAAAAGCTTTTGTCCTTCTCTTTTGCATTTATCCAGCTGTTTGTGATGGTTAATAATAATTAATTAAATTACCAAGGAGCACAATGAAGATTTTTTCCCTAATCCCCCTGTGATGTTCATGTTTAAACTGGCTTTAAGTCTAATCTCTCAACAACACCCATGAGCAACCCGTCGTTTAAAGTGAATAATACAAAGCTTAATCAGTGATACGATGTTTAAGCTTATTTATAAGACATCAGGTGAAGGACATCTTATTGACAGCCAGTAATCTACTGGTTGATGTTGTATTAAAAGTGATAAAACATTTTGACTAAATTCACAGAATTATCATATAAATGTAATATTTTTCAATCTAAGTTTGTTGTTTTTCCATCCTACACGGTGGCATATTTCTCGTAACCGCAGGCCATCACACCAGAGAAAAACTGAAATCTGCATCATTCCCGTCGCCCTCGGGTGTTATATCCCAACATGGCTAATAGGATGTTTTATCAGCACACAAGCTCTGAATCATGGCTTTTAATGAGGAAGAGATCCTGGCAATAAATCAAGGGATAATTATGTAATGGGACATGATTAGCAAGTAATGCACTGTCACTGTCATCCTGCTGCCCTCTTTTCACAGCTGGGACATCATGAGGCAGATTAAGAAGATCTCTAAAATAAAAAAATAAACAGCTGCTATCTAGGCTTACTGTAAGCAGATTTAAAGAGGCCAGGGTCCTGAGCCGAGGGCAAACAGTCACAGAAGAGAGGGATTTATACTTAATATCAACAAAAAAGTACCACTCAGTGATTTCTTCTGCACTTTACACCAACAGATTACAGTTTGGGAAGGTTTGACGTTTTAAGCTTTCCCTTGTAGGCACCAACACCAAACAGCTTGAAATAGACACATTGTTAACTTGGTACTAGATTTGATTATTGACATCAACATGAATCCTTCCTACATTAACCATTTATGTTCCTGTCTTATAGCAAATCTCCCAAACATTTAAACAGAAATCCAAACACAGAACCTAACAATAAGGCTCAGAAGGGGCAAACTGCACCTACAACTCAATCAGAAGGCTGCATATCAAGAATACCATCCTCCCCTGAAAAGCTCAACCTAGAGAGTAGGGCCTACTAACCCAGATCTACTGTCCTGATCGGCACCAACACATTTGAAATATACTAAAACATATTTACACAGTACTATGAATCACAGGCAATCTGTTATATTGGACAACAACAATGAAAACAGGCTATTAAATAGCACAGCGTGATGATAATGCGTATATACACAGGTGCTGCTGTTGGTTTAAAACTGCATTAGAACTTTAGCAATTAATTCACGATGGGCAGTCTGTATTCAAACCTTCCTGCCACAATAGGTCAATGCAGATAGAACAATACAGAAAATATCACTGGAGAACATAAGGGAAGCTCGTGCCGCTTGACATTATTAATTTCAGCTCGGGTATAACACAAAAAAAAAAATCTTGCTACAATACAAATATAGCCCACTTCAGCCACCTGCAAAGGCAAAACGGCCCAGTGAAGGTGGATATTAAGCACCCATAAACCTGTTTTTAGAAGCTCTAGTTGTTAATGGACAGTATGTGTTGCCAACAGCCAACAGGCTAATCAGCTAATCTTTCAAAATTATGCAATCAGAACCCAGATTGGTCAAAACCTAAAGCAGACTGCCAAGACAACAGCATAATTGAATATGCAAATAGACACAGATTCAGCTCACAGTTAAACCTCTGTTATGTCCCAATATGTCAACTCATATGCTCACAGTTTATGGAATCACAGCTCATCAGTGGTCAGTGGTTTTAAGAATGCATCCCTTCCTCTGCAGCATTACGTTGATTGCTCAGTGTTGTGTTCCTACATGGCACGTCGTTCTGGTTTTACCTCAAATGTCAATGACAATGACCCAAGTCTGAGACCAGAATCGGTCCTGTACTTGCATGGTTTACTTGCCAGATCCAGTGTGGCTGAACATATCTGGCTAATGCAATGCAGCAGATACACTTTCTCTTCTCTTCAGTCTGGCTGTTCTATCTGAATCTACTGCTCTTGTCTTGAAGCGACTGTCAGAAGGAGAAAGGAAGAAATTAAATTTGGCAGCAACCAAACCCAAACCCAGTCTGAACTTGAAGCTTTATACAACAAAACAGCTTAAACCCCAAAGACGATATGTTGTAAAGGATGCGTTAGGGAGCAGTAGTCTGGTTTTGTTTGAAACATCAGACAGTGATGTAGAAAAGTTGCATAGTAGTTCCAGTTGGAGACAACACTGCCAAACGTTTTGTTTCATCTGATCTATCTTCTGTGTTTGCGGGGGGTGCGCTGTCTCCGTTTTAGTTTAACTTTAGTACTGTACTAAGATCAAATTGGTTCACTCAGCACCTTTATTCAACCTGCAGTATTTACCTGTGCCAGACTCAACCATACAATTTATATGATCATACATTTAAACAAGTAGTGTTTAAATCGCTGTTGCTCAATTTTAAGTCAAACACACAATTATTCCACATGCCTGAAATGTTAAAAATAATTAAATCGGCTACAATAATCTCATTATATATACTAAGGCAGCCATTAAATATTCTGGGATTGAATAATTTATTCAGTAAAAGCTTCAGTGAAGTGCTGGAACAGAGAGACACAGAATATCTTAATTTAAAGTTTCCTTCAGCCTAATTACAAACAAAACATATTTTATCTTAAGTCGAGCTGGAGTGAGTTTGGCTACTGAAGCGTAACGTTCTTCCACCTTTGTGTCAACTGTTTGCGTTTGTCCATTTCCTGTTTCAACAGGGAATGCCCCTGTGCGCAAAGCCAGGTTGATAAGGAGGAAGAACTTAACTGGTGTGCACAGAGCCCTGATCTCTACCCCATCAAACACCTGTGGGATGAAGCAGAACACCAACCGTCAACCTGATCTTATCACCCAGCTACAGTGCTCATGTTTAGGTATGATATTTGAAGCCAATCACAACCCTGTCTTCTAACGGGTTTGAAAGTTTCGGTTCTCCTGACTGTTTTATTTACCCAACTTGTGATGGGATGAACCACCTCATCATCATGAAAACATGCTGGTTTGCCCTTTAAGCAGATGAAAAAGGGAGCACAGTGGGGGTGTGAACCCAGGCATGGTGAAAGAAGGACACTCTTTGAACAGTAATTACATTTCCTGACATTTACCGACAGACAGGTATCAGGGAAAAAGACATCGTTTCAGGCTTGTGAACTTTATTTGTTTCCATGCTTTGCATCTACCATCCTGATCACCTGCCCTCCTGCCAGCCCTCCCAGGGAGAAACCTTTCACAAATCCTCCCGGTCCACACACACCAAAACACTGTTTCTGTCTCATCTGCCAAGGCTGCTGCTGATAATGACTTCAAATCGTAAATCGCCAACATGGCTGTGCAATAATACTCCTCTATCTACTCATTAGCCTGCCAATTACAGTGGGAGGCCTAATTTCACACCAACATTTAATGATGTTCACCCATTAAAAGAGGCACAGCTGAAAGCCTTCCCCAGCTTTTAACATTGACGGAAGAAGGTTACTTCATATACAGATTTAAATCTGTATTTGAAGTCAATTTCATCACTTGCATCAGGTTGAAAGGAGGAAATAAAAAAGAAGCTGGCTATTTCCTGCTGTCCAGACAGATGAGATGAAATACAGATTAATCAAACACATCCAGCAAACTAAATTTGTGTACATGACTGAACACAAACCTTTTTACGAACACAAACCCTTAAATATCACTGCACTAAATTCCATAGAAAAACAGCATTTGTAGTTTGTTTGAATGGAACCTACTGTTTGGCTGAAAAGCATTTCTAATATGAGAAGTAACTGAAAAGTAACAGAGTAAAAGTTGAAAGTAGTGTGACTGCTCCATAACATCAGTTAGAGAAGGAGGTTGGAGTGGATGTACGGATCAATAAAACATCCGAGTATAACATCACAGACTGCTGTTCATTTGCACTTTTCAATTTCACCAACATTGGCTTCTCTAAACCATGACGGCGGCCTAAACTGTATCACAGAGGTTGTTAATATAACCATGATGACAAACGTTAAAGACCTTGTATTAGGGCCTCCTTTTTTCCTAACAGCCGACTACCCTCATTTCTCAAGCGTCTGTTTCTGAACCTTTAAAACCTTTTAAACTACTTTGTTTCTGATGGGAAAACTGGAAACTGGACAGAACAGAATAGACTTTATTGTCATTGTACAGAGAGTACAACGAAATTGTGGAAACATAGCTGCACATAGATGAGGGCAGTGCTACAGGGTGGCCAGGCAGAAGCTAGACTCAAACCACTAATCGTGAGCTGCCCTCTTTGTATTAAACCTATGTTTGGTTGGACGGAGGTGCGACCCTATGTTCTCTCCCCAACCAGAGTACGACCAGCTGAAGAGATGATCGAAAATTTCTGTTGACAGCGGGATGAAAACGATGAGCATCTAGGAGGCAACATCTCTCCAACTACTGCCTCCTGACTGGTGTGGTTATGTCTGGAGTCGCTATCATTTAGCTGAACTGTTGCCTTGTGGATGTGAAAGAGAGAGGAGGCAAATGCTTCATCCTTCGTCCTTCGTCTGCTCCTGCAGGAAGCAACTCAGTCCAGATGCCTGAACAGCAGGACCTCGGCAGCACCAACACCTCAGTGCACACAGTTTGTGTGTTTGTGTGGGTGTGAATTATCCATCTACTCATACTCAAGCAGCTGCAGAGTACTGCAAGACAACAGCATAATTGAATATGCAAATAGACACAGATTCAGCTCACAGTTAAACCTCTGTTATGTCCCAATATGTTAACTCATATGCTCACAGTTTATGGAATCACAGCTCATCAGTGGTCAGTGGTTTTAAGAATGCATCCCTTCCTCTGCGATCGAGATCTTGATTCCAGCAGAAACCGAAGTGGAGTCAGTTTACTACTTGACATGGGTGAATTTTAAATAACACAGAGGAAAAGCTGATAGTGGTTTAAGCTTCCTGATTATTATGACTTGTGTGTAACACGTATGTAACATAAGTTACCAAGACAGTAAGAAGAATGACTTATTAAAGCTGACTGGTGACATTGTGGGTCAGTGTGGTGACGGCAGAAACAACAGCTTCACCAGAGCACAGACATTTATCATTGGTGGTGTGAAGCTAGAATAAGACTTTGACAGGATGTTTCAGAACAGTAAGATCATCTCCATCATCTCATTTTCTTCAAATGTAGCCTGAGGTAGCTAGCTTAGCATTAGCAAAGAAATACTATACAGTATAAGGTATTATTTAGGATATATAGATATCTGATTTCACATTTGTGTGACGTGGCAACAGACATGTTCAACACCATTCATAACTAAAAAGATTAAAGACACAGAATTTAGTAGAGGTGTCTTGAGCTGATCCAGAGGATCAGTACTGTTGCAGATCTGGACATATCGGCTGTAATAAAGTCAGATCCTTTCTTACCTGAACTCTAACTTGTTTTGTCTCAACCTGCTGGTGGTGCAGCTGCTCTCCTTCACAGTCACTCTACAGTGCAGAATTAGTGAACATTAGCACATCTGGTAAGTGGCTGAGTTCACACTCTGACGCTGGAAATATGTGCTTAACTCTGAGACTATTCGTCATTAGCATTAGTTACATTAACTGATAAAGTTCAATAATAAATATTAATTATCTTTTTAAATCTAGCAGAGTGATACGTCTTCTCAGTAGTGACTCCTTTCAATTTTATTTCCATGTCTTAATGGTCCAGTGGATAAATATAAGTTTTGGAGCAGACTCAGCATTAGTGTCAGCAGATACCAAATGTTAAAGGACTCAGATTAAAGAAACCTCACTGGGACCCTTAGGATTTAGTAATTACACAACACAGGAAGCCCCCACCATCACCCTAACCCATCTTAACATTTTTAATTTTTCGTGGTGTCCATAAAACAGTTCAAGCCCTTTAACAAAGCAGTTTCAACCTAAACCACGATGTTTCCATAACTCCAACCAAGTCATGTTGTTCCTGCCATAAAACTTTTTTCAGCTGCATTAGATTAATCACACTGAAAATCTGAATGGGTGTGGACCCCACCCAGTTGTAGATAGATTACTGCCGACTGCCCTAGCTACTGCACCACAGTCGCCACTTAATGAACATATTAGTAAGTATGTATCAAAGGTCATGGCCACAAGAATACAAACCATCTCTGGAGCCAAATTGAAAGCAGGGCTGAAAAAACTGTTTAGCTGTTTCTTTTGTAACATTGGTTGAAATATCAGCAGGGGATGGTAGTTTGTACCCCAAGATTTCTTCAGCAGTTAGTACATCTTTTGCCAGATGCTGAGTGTTTTTAGCTGCAGGTGATACTAGAAAAGTGTTTTCTAACCTGTCCTTTTTTAAAGATTTATTTGGGTATTCTTGCCTTTATTTAGTCAGTGCAAAGAAAGCCTTCACTACTGAAGGTTGCAAGAATTCCCTGTATTCAAGCGAATGTGTTTTTAAGTAGACGCTGTGTGGCAGACAGTTATTTGTCAGTTGTTGAGAATGTTTTAGATTGTATTCCTATTACAGGAACACTGCAAACTGGATCTAATGAGCTTCTCCAGAGACACACAGACATACACACACCTCCCACGCACAGTGAAACACAAGGCCACAACATAAAACCACAGATATATAGTCCTATTCACTAGAGAGATGGAAAGAGCGGGGGGGGAGAAGAGAAGAGAAGAGAAGAGAAGAGTGTGTGACTGTGTGTATGTGATGAATTAAAGCCTTTGGCTGCTCTGTTTGTCCTCTACGTGGCCCCATCCTTTATCAGCAGAGTAAAGTCCGGACACTGAGGATCGCAGATATTTTAGAAGATAAATCACTCTGATGGGAAAAACTGACCCACCTCTTGGTCTGTAAAAGTAGGCACTTACAGTGGCTTGTTACCATGACAACAGGTCTGTTACCAGCCTGATTCTACGTACCTCTACACTGGCAATATTTGTCTTATTGTCACCAAATCTCATATACAGCACTAAATGTGTCCTACTAAGCGTCGTGTGTGTCTCCACAGCCTGATACGTCGTATTCCTCTCTGCCAGAGAACTCCACTGTAGTCCAAAAACCATTACAAAGGCGTCAGTGATCCATACTGTTGCACTGGGAGGCACATTCTTTCCCTATAATGAACACACAGTGTAAATTTATTTTGATCCAGTCTCACAGTCACCATCCTGCTGCCACAAATACTCACTGGAGACCAAGTGTGGATTAAACCTCCACTGACAAAACTACAGTGACCAGCTGTTTTAGGAAATTACTGAGCCTTTTATGTGGAAATGCATGTGTGGCAACTACAGCAAATGTGCAATTTAACGATTTCATTTACAGAGTTGTTCTTTCTTTTGTATAACCATTGGCTTATTGGTAACGCGCAAAAGTGGTGGACTGGGAATGCAGCTGTACTTAAGTTGTATTTGATTTACATATTGATTTACAAAGTTTTGATAAGACTGTGTGCAGATTACGGATGTGCAGTATTGACAAAAATAATATCTGGATATTATCTGAAATTAAGGCACTTAAAGCTACTTCTATTGGACTTACTGGAGACCATCAATTTATACTACAAGTAAACCCTAGTATTTTAAAATTGCAGTTAATTGTGATTAATTACAAACTGACTGTGCTTAATGCAATAATAAAACAATAATATTTTAATCAGTCGATAGTACTAATATTATTGTACACGATGTATATCACACACCCCTATTGTTGATAATTATATATCTTAAATGTATATTAAATTATTATAGACTGTAAAGTGTAGTATGCATGAGTACTTTTGACTGTGTGTCGCCACCAATTAAGAAGATGATATTTTTAAAAAGTGGTCACAAAATAACAAGTTTTAAGTACAGTTTGGAACTGAGAACCACAGACAGAGTAGCAAAGTCTCAAAGTGTTGAGACGGACTAACACATGGTTGGTTTTGGTCCTGTCCTGCTGTTTGTTCAAAATAAGAAAACCATAGTATAATCAGTCTTGTTTAAGTATGAAAATCTGCAGCAGAGCACCAGAGTGGTCCAGCAGACTGCAGGCTGTGTGGTGCACTGCTGCAGCAGGGGGACTAATAACTGGTCCTTCTTGCTCCACTAAGCCCTGCCAGACCTTATCTACACCTCCTCCTCTTCCTCTCTGCTGGTTATTATCAGAAACCTACAAACCATCTTTCTCCTTGATCACCAGACACTCCCATCTCCTGGTCTTTGTCTTGTTTAATTAAAACTGTGACAGGACACAGTGACAAAAAAAGTGGAGCTGCAATTTATAACTGTGACATATCTTCCTGACTGGGCTCTTGCTTCTAGCAGACTGAGCACTCAACATAATCAAAACTCTCTATGGGAGGGTGGTGGCAGTCTCAGAAATGGATGAGCCCATGTGACTTCAGTCTTCAGCCAGCTGTCACAGGAGCTATTTTCACTTGGCTTCTCTCAGTTTCCTCTCAAACAACTGTACTGAGGAGTGTTTTTGCTACCACCTACCATCACCCACCACCTAAATCACCTATTTGTGAAGCTGAATCTCGTTCAAGTCATGACAGGAAATGTTTCATATCATTGAATTCTTCCTGTAAAACCATCAGCACAGTGACAAGCCAAGAGCAATGTTTTATCCTAGAAACCTTTATGGGCAGTAAAATATGTTGACACTATGGTGGGATTATCATGTGCTCCACAAATGCCCTCATCTGCATATACAGCTCTGGAAAAAATTAAGAGACCACTGCAAATCAAGACCTTGTCATGGCCAGCCCAATCTCCAGACCTG
>JAUMHL010000027.1:25149840-25160116 GCA_032362345.1 Sandelia bainsii
TCAGCCGGAAAAGGGTGGAGTGCCCTCTCAGGGTTGGGAGTGAGATCCTGCCCCAAGTGGAGGAGTTTAAGTATCTCTGGGTCTTGTTCACAAGTGAGGGTAGAATGGAGCGGGAGATCGACAGGCGGATCGGGGCAGCGTCCGCAGTGATGCGGGCTGCGAACGCCTTGGGATCCCCCCAGAGGACCTGGAAGAAGTGGCCAGGGAGAGGGAAGTCTGGGTATCCCTGCTGAAGCAGCTGCCCCCGCGACCCGACCTCGGATAGGCGGATGAAGATGGATGGATGGATGTTGTCCCAATCTTGCCTGATAAAGGATTCTAACTGTTCAACAGTCCTGAGTCTTTGTTGTATTTTGTGTTTCAAGATGCTCCAAATATTTTCGGTTGGTGAAAGGTCTGGACTGCAGACAGACCGGTTCAGCACCTGGACTCTTCTGTGACAAAGCCATGCTGTGGTCATAGATGCAGTTTTCTCCAGAGATTCCTCCAGATCCTCAGAATCTTTTGATGATATTATGAACTGTAGATGATGACATATTCAAGTCTTGGCACTTTTACGTTGAGGAACATGATTCTGATGTTAGATGCAGCTTTTTCACAGAACCTCTGCCCATCGTTACTTCTGAGACTCTGACTCTATAAGATGTTCATTTTATACCCGATCATGTTACCGACCTATTGACAATTCACCTAATTAGTTATTACACAACTTTTTTTTAGAATTACAGTTGTACTATTAATGAAATAAATATGTAAAACACAAATTTAAGAATCAGATATAATGCACACTCAATATGAAACAGTATAAAATGTTCTAGTTACAGCGACAGAGGGCCTTAATTTGATGACTGATTTCACAGTCCTCTAATTAAAGTTCAATTCCCAGGCAACTAGTGAAGATGTTATTGTGTCTTTTTGTTGTACATGTTAGTTGCATCCTTGATATTTATGAAAGTGAACTCCCCAAGTCCCCAGGATGAGCAGGTCAAACCACAGTACTCCAAATTCTGTGTTGGTCACATGAAACACACTGGCCTAAAATATAATTTTACTGTAGAGAATTACCACAATTGAGGCATTTATAAAACAGTAAATGCATTTTCTGTGGGTCCCAAACCCCCTTTTTTAAAATCAGTATTTGATTCATTTGGTCCAGTATCATTGGAAAGTTGAGAAGAGCCGTAGGATTTATTTTAATTTTTATCCCCACTCATTGGTACGGAGCACCAAGCCTAGATTCAGAAATAACCAAATGCCATCTCAAATCTCTCAGTTTAATTTGATCTGGTTTGGAAACTTTTTAATGTTATTAACACGTGTGGCTCTCACAGCTGTGAAGACATTTCAGCACATTGGGTCTGTTTCTGAGTTGAAATTAAAGCCATTCTTCTTGATACGATTCAGTTTTTATGAGGCGTTGGGGAGCACCTGTCCTTCCATTCCAGAGTTTACTGCTTCAATACAATTACAAAGAAAGTGGAAAATTTACAAAAAATAAACAAGGACACACATGAATTCCTACACGTCCAATAAACTGAGCAGCAGCAGCGTTGACACGGATATTGAGAAGATATCTTCCAAATTCCAAATCGGATTAATATTTTATAACAAACATAGCAAAGTTAAAGATATTCATCCCTCAACCGATAAATTGATTCGGTAAAAATATTTATTGCCTGAAGATTTCAAGGCCTACTGATGCTATGAATATAATGAAGTCTGACATACAAACTAATGGAAAGAAACATCTGTGTAAGTGAAAGAACATTTCAAACTGATACGGTAAAATGATATGTTGTTTAATTTGAATTCTCTCTGTAAATTACTTGAAGTAGTTTGAGTAAAACAGCAGATGTATCCGGTGATAAAAGATTCTGATGATGACTGAAATGCTGTATGATGACCAGTCTGGAGGACAATGATGAGTTAATGGTTAATACTCTTAGTGTACCATCATCAACAGTGTACAACATTATAAGATTCAAGATTCAAAAAACTTTATTAATCCCAGAGGGAAATTATTCTGGCATGTTACAGCACTCAAGAGTAAAAAAGTATTCGGTGAAAAGACTACTCAAGTATTGAGTAACAGTTTGATCGTAATGTCTGATAAATTTTTTAGAAATGATGTAACCAGAAAAATACAAATATAAAACAATGTGCAAATTCTGGTATTTCCTACGGAGCCCGGGAGGTGCCACAGGAGAGAAAAAAACATAAGAGAATGAAATAAAAACTAAACTGTGCACACGGATTACTAAATGTGTCATACAGCCGCTTTGAAGCCCAGTGTGTTCATCTCTGCCAGCTCAAATAAAGCCACAAAATCATCATAGTTTACAGGTGAATTGTCTTCCGCTCACTGGACAACGTCTGACCGTCAGACTTTTATACACTTTACATCTCCATAAACATTATTAACAGCATTAGAGTCACAGGTCGGTAATAAGGTCGCCAAGGCATGCGCACACTTCGCCCGTTAGATCTCTCAGGCTGTTTTTACGCACGGTCACATGGACAGAAACAATCTTATTCACAGACATCGCTGAAGTCTGTTGGTTGATCAGGATGTAATTGTCAATCACACCTATTTCTGAATCCAGAGTGAGCTAACGGGTCATCTGCTGTCTGCCTTCTGCGTGTCAGCGAGAAACAACGTCAATCAATTTATTGACGTTATTACCGGTGGTGAAACGGAGTCATGTGATCATTGTTTCTATGTCTGATTGGTGAAACTAATGTGTAGAATAAATGAGAAAAAAAAGTAAGGAGTCGAGTGTTGTCCAATGTAGCAGAGTAAGAAGCGTTTCTTCTTCACAAAACTACTCAAGTAAAAGTAAAAAGTATGGTGCAGTAAAACTACTCCTAGAAGTACATTTTTTTCCAAAAAGTTACTTAAGTACATGTAACGGAGTAAATGTAACTCGTTACTACCCACCTCTGGTTTTAACATTGTCATTTTACAAACTGATCTAAAAAATAAACTGATAAAGACAAACCAACACACTATTGAGATAATTAAAATGTTTTATGAAGGAAGATGGTTAACTTGTGTATTACACTAACAGCAAGCAGAAATATGCAGGGATCACACAGTGTAGAGTCCAACACATATTGACTTTTTAAAAGCGAAATTAATTACTTTTTTGTGCACCCACGTTACATCTTCCTGCTATGCTGTTCTACTTCAGTTAGTCATTTCTTAGATTTTCTAGGATTCATTTTGAAAAGCCCTAGAGATAAGAAGTGGACTCATTGCACTTCAGAGTGAAGAAATTTCAGCTCTCAACTTGTTTCCTTCAGCTACTGGATTTTGGTCAAGTTCTAGCTCCTGTGGGTGTAGAAACTGAGCTCTGTGTTCCTAAAGCTGATGGATTTCTCCCAGTATCATTACTATTATCGTTATTACAATACATACAAAGCACATGGCTGCTAACAGGATGTCATCTTCACGTAAGAATGTGTGTTTGATGGAAACAGCACTCTGGACAGAGGCAGGCATCTGACAGAGACATGGTCCTCAGATGAGAGTTTCTACAGCTAGACACTTAAAAAGACATTATACGTCCCACGTCCCAGCGTCGGTTTCATACCGACTCCTCTCAGACTGTCCCTTTCCATGCTTATCTTATTGTGACTGTTACACTGGCTGTGACAGATGATCTTGTGCCGTGCTGCTGGTGTTTCAGGACAACAGAGACTTTCACCAGCCTCCAGTAAACCATAAAAGATTTCCAAATATCCCCATAGAGCAGCCGAGGATTGCTGGGAGGATGTCTCCAAAAAATGTGTGACTTTTTCTTAAACGCAATAAAAACAAAGCTCTTGACTTTTATTGCATGCAATGATTTATTAATTAACTTGAACCTGACAAAAGTTCAAAGAAAAGATTTTCAGTGTTTTTAACTTAAAAACTGTTTAAAATCATATAAAACAGAGAAAAGCAAAAATCTGACAAGAGGTTTTGGTGTTAATTAGTTGGGTGCTTGTTGGTTCTGCTGTTGTCTTTGCAATCATCGTTCCTTTTTTAAAATGTGATGACACATGTTTGTGAGATTATGCACTAAAACATAACAATAAAGAGCAGATTCCAGATAATTAATAATATTCTAAACAGCAGGACTCTTATACCAGTTGTTCCAAAACGTACAGTATTGGTTGAAACCCCCCCATGTGAACTGTTTTTAGTTTTACTCTTTGGCTAAAGGCACTGAGAGCTGAGACGGACCTCTGAGGAGGACAAACAAAATCAACCCTGGCCTAAAAGCCAGAAGAAAACTAGAAAATAAACAAAGCTTCCTGATCAGGTTTCTTAAACTGCTTATCTAAAGTGCTGCAGGTGCCAATTGGTTGCCCCGCCCTGGTCAAAAAACAAGAGGACGGAACAGAGCGTGCTAAATCAAAAGGCTGTTCACAAAAAAAAAAAAGAGTGTTGTTCAGTCAGTCAGCGAGTGGGGGGCAAGCAGCTAAATTATAGAGTAGAATTCTATTGGAAGAAGCCCAAAAAATTATAAGTAAAGCATTCAGCTTCCCACAGAGAAGCCTTGACAGCAATCTGCAGCTGCAGTTTCCACCATCAAGATTCAGAGGCGCCCTGCTGTCGGGCTCAGATGAGCTCCCCATCGGAGCAGAAATAAGAACAGCATAAATCAGTCGCCCGGGAACTCCAACATGCTTAAACATGAGTCCCGGATGAACGTAAACCTCATGAGGACCAGAAGACGGCCGCTCCGCAGCAGCTCTATGAATAGCAATACAAGGACCATCTATCATAGTGAGCAAACAAGTAAGAGGATCCAGACACGGTGCATCTTTTAACGGCTTCCTCTCTCTGTTTTGCCTCTCTAGTGTTTTCTCATTATGAAAGGGATGGGGTGATTGCTAATGAGTTAGACAGATCTGTGAGTGTTAGCGAGGGCTGGTAAACAGGCAGGACGCAGCAAGCTCCTTCTCAGCCCACCTCCGCACACCGTGACAGTTGTGACATTGATATAAAACCCACGCAACACTCCAGTTAATGAGGCCAACATGGACACCATGGCTTAGGCGAGTGTAAAGCCGGAGCCTGTCACTGCGAGCACTCCGACCAGACGCAGCGATACACCCTCTGGTGTCCTGACACCAGGTACTGTAGCTAGCAGGCAGCCACATAATGACCTGTCACTGTGCCACCCTGCAGAAGGAGCAGAATAGAGGTAAACAATAAAAACACAAATATTCAAATGACCTCTTCAAGCAAGGAGAGATTGGACCTTTTCCTCAGGCAGAAAAATGCTGCACTTTCCTGTCTGCATTTTCATAACACCTGTTTAGAGATGATGACCCAAAATCATTTCTCTTTTTTATTTTTGGGGCCATTTGCGTTCCCTAGGTAAATGAAGTGACAGTGGAAAAAGAAAGTTCTCCCAGCAGAGCTGAGGTGTACCTGACTTTTGGCAGCAATTTTACCCAGAGTCATCAGTTGTGGGTTGTGACAGCAGATAACGGGTAAGAGCCTCCTTTAGAGGCTAATTGCCATCATTAGGTTGTCCAGGCTGACTCCGGATCGACAGCCAGCAAGCCGGAGGGGCGGTGCTGCTATGCTGATAAAACAACAGATGTAATTAGAAGCGCAATGACGGCAGCTCAAATGCTACTGAATTGAAAAGTCTAAGGTCGTGCGACTGAGCCACTGTGATGTCACACAGTCTGAAGTATCGCCACCGATCACCACCTGCCCAGCACCATCGATCCTCTCCTGCGCTCTGCTCGGCCTTCACAGACGCCGTACAGCTCCAAGCCTGTGTTTTATGCTGGTACTTTACATTGATTTGGGGAAAGTATCCAAAGATTTAATTACACGACTAACACATAAACTGTCCAGTGCCAATAGTAGTTACAGGCTGGGAGAAATACAGCCGTGCCCTGTTAAAGTAATGGCCGGGGCTGGATTTGTGAGACAGTTGTGGAGTTTATGGGTGAAAAGATGTTCAAGGCTTTTTGTCTTGGTGCATTAGCTCCATTAGCCCCGTCTGCACAGCTCTCCGTTGAGCACAACAAGAAGAGCAGGCTGCTGACTTACAGCTGTAATTTGTCTGTTTAAGGAGTCGTCTTAATGGTGTGGTGTCTGTCAGTCAGGTTTAGAGCCCATTAAAAATGTACCTTTGACTTTTTTACATTTGCTGAGATCATTTTAAGAGATGAGAGAACTGCTGTTAGTTACTTTAGTTTCAACACTCCTGTCTAACCTCGGGCTACCTCTTTTCCCAATTTGCCATATGTAAGTATCCTGGTCCACTGCCCACATCTCAGATTGTCTTAGCAATTAAAATGGGTCTGCTGCTAGGCTCATTCATGGTCGTCTCCCAAAAGGAAAAACAACTGAGCCAGTTGGAGCTTTTACAGAGCTGAAATGAAAGGAGACAAATAAATCTGATCACCGTTTATTATTGGTGAACCTGTAACGTTTATTAACCATTTCTATTATACTCCGTGGTGGAACAGGGCATTACTGTAAAAGAGCAGATATGCAGTATGTAAATAAAAGTAAACCGAGTAGAGCATGTAGAGAGAATAAATTCTCTCTTTAGTCACGATAGACAGACATATTTCCTCCACCTTTGTATTTTGAAATGTTTGTTTCACAGGGAAGCTTTCATGGATCAACAACAGGTGTTTAAAATGCTCTGCCAAAATAAAAGCTCCATGTTTCCAGCGTTTTGAGTTGTAATAATTAGTGCTCATCACCTTCAATAAAGCCAAACACTTGGAAACACGATGAGGTTTAATATTAAATTAGAAGAGGAGCTAATAAAGATATTTTGCAGACAGCAGATTGCATAAATTCCTGCAGATCAAGGGCTCATTAGTTTTGACTTTCACATAAACATAACATGTGAATTTATGAGTGCTTATTATTCATATTAATAATATTAGTTAAAAAAAAAAGAAGCATTTGCAGTGCAAACACAGTCCTTTGAGTAACTGTGGCAGGTCACCAGCAGTTCATTGTCTTTGTCCCTGTTTAAAGTCATATAATCTGACCATCAATGGCAATGAAAAATGGAAAGATGTAAGTATCCCTCCACTCCTCCCTCCTCCTGATTTAAATGATGCTTTCAAGCTGCATCTACTGTGCTGTCTTTTCTCTCTCCTCTTTCCACTCACCCTAACCGCTCGAGGCAGATGACTGCCCACCCTGAGCCTGGTTCTTCCGTTAAAGGAAGTTTTTCCTCTCCACTGTCTCCTAGTGCTGCTCATGTGGGACTGTTGGGTTTTCTGTATAATATCTATGTATACTTACTTTACTGTAAGATCTTAAACCTTAAACAATGTAAAGAGACTAGAAATAAACTGAACAGAAATGAATTACGCAGTGGTTGTAAATTCAGCAACAGCACAGACCCAGACTCAGACTCCACCTGCAACCGAAACAGAAAAACCTAGCTCAAGGCAGATTCTGACCCTCACCTCCATGGCTGGAAATTCACATCCACACCTACAGGTGAGCAGGGAAGCAGACTTGCCAGTCACCCACCCCCACCCCCAGGAGAAATCACGCCAATTGCCATTTGGAGAATTAATTCAGTGACCTATGGTAATTTTCCAATTCATTTGCTCTGTGTTGGCTGTGCTTGAACTAGGAATGAGAGCTGCTCTCTTGTCCCTTCAGTCATGCAACATTCATTTAGGATAATCATCTCCAAGTGTCTCCCCCCACAACGACAAAAAAGCAGCATCTAATTACAAAATCATTCCATTTGGAACGTGATAATTAAGATCAAACATTTGATCAGGAGCAAAATGGAGTTTCTTTGGCTGAGCAGCACAGAGATATAATCTATAGTAGCTGCACTGGAGAGGCGAGCAAACTCTGACTTTTTTCTAAAGAGCCCGGAGCAATTTCTAATCTGGCTGCACTGACTTCTCTGTTCAAGGTCAATACGGAATTCACAAAAAATAAAATGATCAACTGAAAGAAGTCTGCTTCCAATGTAAATTCTGAGCTGCTATAGATGATGAAATACAGCGAGTGGAGGGGCAGACGGAAGAGTCTGACTGCAGGGATAAGGATGTATCCGTCCATCTGTCTGTCAGATGTTATTTTAGACATGTCTGATGATGACTCTTCAGTTGTTCCTAATAGAATTATACTAATTGGTCCAGTGGGGGCGCTGCAGTCAAATGTCAACACTCTTCGCATTGAAAGGCCATAGCTGCCAGATCACTGCATCAACAAAACATTCCCAGATGATCCCTTGAGGCGTTTCGTTCTGCCATTAAAACAATTACACCGACGGACCTCTGACTGATTGAGGGAAATTTTTTGAAGAGCGTAGTATTTTTCGTAGTGACAATAAATCCTGTGAAAAGACCAATATGGGCTCAATATTATAATACTGTGCATGGATCTATCCAAATCAATTTCTGTTTCCATATCACCAAGGGGCAAATGGTATGGATAGTGAAGCTGCTACAGGTCAGTGCTAACCCAAGAGGAAATACTTATTAAAATGTACATTTTTCTTTATACCTTTACATCTGCATTACAATTGTAGGCTTTCACATATATTTCCTTCACTAACAGTTCAAATGCTTCATCACCCCTAAAACCTAACGTCCTTCAAATGATGATACGCTATGACCTCAACACATTTTGCTGTTTGCCTCAAGATGAATACCCCTGGATGACAGCAACGTCTTAATATTTCAAAAACAAGTTTAATGAACCAGGTGTAATCAACCCTGACACAGTAATGGCTCATCATTCCTCACACATCAGCTGCTAGCACAGCCTTTGTGCTACCAAATATCTTAAATCCACTTGCCAATATGTTAGTTCCACAACAGTAATCGAGTCACAGAAAGATGTGAAGCAGGTAAACAGCAGGTGTATTGACAGCAGCACCGTGACGAGAACACACACAGGAGGTTTTATCAAGAGGAAGCATCTTTGAGTGAAAAAATAAAGCTCAACAATCTCTGCGAGAGCGAGGTTCTCTGTCAAAACAACAGCTTCCTGATGACAGCACAAACGTTTTTTTTTTAACTGTCAGTTTTCTTCTGAATTTAGAAAAGAGAAAACACATTTTTTTAGTAAATAGGAAAACATCCCACAGATAATGATGGCAGCAGTGCTGTTTGATGTCATCTGGGATGCAGAAGCAAAAACCAACTGGTTTCCACGGTGGTGGATGGTTGTTCATTACCTCTGAGACTAACACACATCCACGCTCTCCAAAGACCGACATCAATACACAACTACCACACACCCACACAAAGGCAGATACAAACAAATATCACAATGGAATTTTTTTTATACAACACAGAATCACACATGCCAGAAATATAGAGAGAAAGAGGGAGGAAAAGCTGCACTGACTTATGTTTGATGTTGATAATCTGAGCTACGAGGATGTTTCTCTCAGTAGACAGAATATCGTGCTGCAGGACAATGAAGAGTTTGCTCGGCTATGCTGGCAAATATTACAGAAAAACTAAACTAAACAGCCATATACTGAAGGTCATTTAACCCTATCCTCTCATAAGACCCACAGGAGCATCTCTTAAATTAGCACCCGAATGGGAGTCAGCATACTAGACTTTCGTTGTCATGTGGTTACAGTTACAGAACCACTATGGTTTGGTTATATTGAGGCACAGAAACAACTTTGTTATGTTTCATTGATTTACCCATCCAGCAGTTACAGGCCAACATTAGGTTTTATTAAGAGTCAATTTCAGATTTTCACTCTTTTAGCTCTGGTTTTGTTCTCCACCAGCTCTGTAATTCTCACCAGCTACGATGACAGTGGATTCCACTAGAGCAATGGTTCTAAACCTTTCTGAGTCACGACCCCCAATATAACATTCGTTGGTGTTGGCGACCCCCGAATTTCCCCCCACCCCCCGTGTGCGGGTTGCATCCCATCCCGTCTCATTAACACCCCTCCCAACCACCACCACCCCCGCTCGCCTTCTGCTGTGATTCACCTTGACACCTCCCGCTGTCCCAAGTCTCACGTCTGAATGTTTTTCCTGTGCAGCCAACGCTCGATTTTCATCTCTGCAACTGCTGCTAGCAAACACGCTACAGCTGCTGCCAGTAACATAGACGTCGCCATTTTTTCCCCCTTTGTTTATTTTTTCTGCTGTGTGTCAGAACAGAATCTCGTTTGCAGATAATTTAACTCTACAAACTCATTGCTCAGGAGGATTTGCAACAAACACAACATCCCTGTACATTTCAAACCAGGCAACACACTGAGACAGAAACTGGTCCACCCCAAGGACAAAA
>JAUMHL010000027.1:25160216-25178127 GCA_032362345.1 Sandelia bainsii
AAACAAGTCCAGTTGCCACTGAATAACCTTTTTTGGGATAACCATGACCTGGATGACTGAGAATCTTCAGACATTCACTCCTCTCAGCTTCCCAAGATATTTTGTGTGCACTGCCCCCTTGTATTTGTGACAACACTGAAAGGGACAATAGAAAATCATACCGTCTGTGTGTGCAAATGCAACACAAGCAGGGATCTGCATCATGCCATCTCTTGCATAAACATGAAAAAAGCTCAAGAGAGAATGGAGAGAAAGAAAGAGATAGAAGGTAAAGAGAAACGAGAGTGGAGAGCAGCCGGCTGCCATAGTAACAGTACTGTAGAGTTTTTAATCTGCAGAGTGAGTTCAGACAACATGAACACAGAACACACATCAGTGCTGACACAAACTCCCTGATGCAAACTGCAGGATTAATACTGCAATTATACTCTATTTGATTCTACTGCAGGTTGTTTTCCTGACCATCTCTGAATGATCACTGCAGTTTTGACTGTATGTAGCTCTGTGTGATGTCAGTCAGCCTTTGCAGCCTGAACACATTTACACATTTTGAACTGAACCACAAAACAACCTGTGGTTCAGTTCAGATTAAAAAACGGCAAGTCTCTTATGATCACTAAATTCTCCAGACCACGTGAAGTTACAGGTCCTGGTTACAAACTTAAGTGCTGACGAAACACAAACCATGTAAATGTACCCAACATCCACAGCTGGAGGCAGTCCTGAAGGAGAAGGAGAGATCTACTGTCTTTTTGGAGTGGATAACAGGTATATCATTACACAACCACCAAACCAAAGTATTGTTACAGAAAATAGAGAAATACAGCAAGTAAACACAGCTCAAACAAACAATTCACCTTCCAATGCTATATTACAACACCTATACTCATAGAGCTAGGGTTACATGATGGTACCAATACTGTGTGTGTTCTTTAAACTTTTATTTTTTTTAATCAAACCGAAGTCACATGTTAGCCCAACACTCAAAACATCTGGAGTAAACTAATTATGCTGTGCTAATATTAATCTGAAGAAATTGCATGTCACAGTAGGTCAAAAACAATGTCAAGAAATGCCCATTGCAATGTCGCAGGTCGTTTGATGTCTTGTTTTGTTCCACCAAAAGTCGAAATTGCAAAACATATGCTGCATTCCATTTACCTTAAAAATTGGAAATGTGATCTGGGAAATATTGTCATGTCCAAGTTGAGAAGTCAGGTTTCCATAACAATACCAGTTCTAGTCAGGTTAGCCATTGTTAGCAATACCACTTTATACCAATGCAATGTGTTTTTTTGCACATACAGACGTCATAACATGTCCACGGATTGAAGTTGGACAGTACTCTGTGTACAACTGTTTTAATGAGGCACAAATAAGACAGAACTGCTAACAGACAATTACTGCAGCCTTCACACTGTTGATGCACAGAGGATCCATATTTGTTCCTGAGACTGAGGTTGGTGAGGTTCGTGTGACTTTATGACACCTACATCTGACTTCTGGGGTGAGTTGAATTTTTCAACTGGAAACTCATAAATTCGTACTTCTCGGTTCAAACAAAACCATTTATCAATGATCAACAGTTATTCTGTCATGTGACATCGATCAAGTAATCGTTCCACTCCTAGTTAGGTACCATTTCTTCTGGGGCTGCCATTGAGCCATGTCAACCCCTACAGCAATCAATTATCAGGTTGGAGATTGGTGAGAAAATTACACACTGTGATTTAATGAGCAACCAACCTACGCAATGAACTGTGCACCAACCATCCACCGTTATCGTTAGTCCATGTAAGTGCCAGCAGCAATCCAGAAATCCCTACCAACAAAGTCCTGCATGCTATTGGTCATTCTAAGAAAATACTGAGCTTTAAATAAAAAAAAAAAAAAAGTACAAGATTTATATCTTCAGTGGGGATCTAAGGGCTTGGAGCTGAGAGCTGGGAGGTCAGAACGTACTGAGACAGACCGACACTAGTAGTTTAATCTTTTTGTGGAATGGCGCAAACACAATAATGAGCACAACAGACATTAACGCTGTTCGCAAATCTTGACAAACAGATACAGAGTCTGGGACCAGTTTTGTGTAGAAAATCATTGAAAGAATTGTTGCAGATAAACTCATGTCGGTTGTGTCAGATCCTAAATGTACTAGTTCACAGTTTCTCCCAGCCTCATCCGTTTACTGTACTGTAGTTTACTCTGGTGTGAAAACACAATCAGGTTCTACCTTTGCAGTTAGTTATTCAGCTCAGCTAGCAGCAGGTTTGGACTGTAGCTTCCAATTAGCAAGAACTGATGAGAAACAGGAGGAAACCACAATCTGCTGAACATCAGAGCCATAGAGTCATGTCATGTGTTTGCATAGAACTGAAAACTCACTGCTTGGATTAACAACTTTCCAGTTCTTGATGGTATGATATGAAAGTGTATCAGAGTTTTGCACATTTGCACAGTTTTTATAAGGGGGTTAATTAATTTTTGCCCATGATGTTTTCTCCCCTGTAGTTTCTCTACTTTGTCTATTCAGTTGTGACTCAAATAAATTATATTTTAACAGACTTTTTCTCTTGTTCTGCAAAGAAAAGTTTGTTTGCTCACCGATGTTGTCCACATACAGTAAATGTATGAAATAATAATGTTCAGATTAATGTTATGTAAATTAAAAAAAATTAATAAACAAATTTAAAAAGGTAGCAGCACAGAAACAGAACAAACAACACTGTTGTTGACAAGACAGTGGTTTTAATAGATATTTAAAGAGGAAACATGGCTTGCTTGTCTATCTTGTCTTATCTATTTTGGCAGGCTGCTCAGTCGCAGAGTCAGGGAATTACCAACAGACCTCTGCCGGAGGATACCTGGGTGCAATCAGGCTTAGAATGGATTAGCAGCCAACCCCAATTAAAAATTTTAAATCAATTTTAAAAACTTACAGGTAACCAGTGTGTATGGACATTAAATTTAGTACTATGTGGATTCTTTTACTGGATTTTGTCAGACTCCTGCAGCACCACTGGAGGCCAGATGAAGTTTGGAGAAAGTGTATTCAAGTACTAAAGTATAATTTGCAGTACCTGTATGCATTTTCTTTTTTTATCTAACCCTGAGCCACCAAAAAAATCAGGGTTAGGTTCAATGAATAAATAAAATAAGAACTTCCTGGCATGACCCTGTCACAACACTCACTGCACTCCTGTGCTCCATGTCAAAGTACAAACACCCATCCAAACACTCAGTCCTCCTGCTTACACCGACTTTCAGCTTAATACACTACTTAAGCATTATTGTAGTCGACTGACATCCCTGTGTGTCTTATATTGCAAAGGGGCACCTTTAGCGTCAGCATGATACGACAAAGGATGTGACAAATTGTCAGCATCCGATGCCTTGGGAATGAGAATGGGTTGGGTAAGCACCTTCTGTCCAAGCGTTAGGTGCAGTTTGCCACTTCTGATGCTGAATTATTGGTGTGATAATGACTAATAACACCCACTGAATGAAGTGATAACTTTCAAAGCAGATGCTTATGTTGTAATGAGCACCAAACATGATATTAGAAGCAACTGACAGTGTAATAAGGTGAGTGTACAAAAATAGATTTACTGTATTGTTAAGTGACTCTTTAAGCTCCTAACATCCACTTGAGGTCTGTAGTTACCCACATTCCAGATCTCAGAATCACTGCCCACACTGATGATTTTAATAGAACTGAGATTCACCGACAATCAGGGCTTTGTAGGTAGGCTTAATGGAGGCGTGAATGTCATGTCAGAGCCGGTGACAGAAAAACAGCCACAAAATTCTGATTAGAGTGGGTGAGGTGGACAAAACCTCAAGATCACAAAGTGCAGCTTCAAAAATGACCCTCACTTCTCACCTTTAACAGTCTCTTCCAAAACAGAGAACTCTGAGCTTCACCTGGATTGTTTTGTCCTCTAAAGCTGAATCTTATCAAACTATGTTACAGCCTGGTTAAACTCATCTTTATAATTACATGTCTTTACTGAGCAGTAGCTGTTTTATAAAAGTTTAATTTCACACCTTTCTACCTCAGCAGACCTTCACAGCTACACTCATTACCTGTGAGAACTTAAACATCGCCCACACATCAAGTATGGGAACTACTGCACTCATCTTTAAAACCTTTGTCATCTTTTTTGTAATTGTTTAATTCTAATCACCTGCTCTCTTTTTCCTGTTTTTTTTTCTTTTCTGGCTGCACATCGAGTTGGCTTTCATTCTAACAGTTTCCACTTTTAGTTTTTTCTGCCAGTTATTTTATTGCTTTTGCCAAGAACGTTGTGTTTGAGCTCACTTGTTGGTTAATCAGTGGGATATCTCAAAAGCCTGTTAAAAGACTTAAATAAAATCAGGAGAAAAATGGAAAGAAGGGCCAAAGATCAAGTGAATATATTTTGGTGCAGAGCCCAGATTTGTTTTGTCAGAGCTTTTTACTATTTTCTCATAAACTAGTGTTAGTAAAAAATAGACACTGATATTTTCCATCTTTAAAATATGTGTAGTTGCAGTACTACTCCCTTAAGAGGACAAGCAGTTTGGATAATGGATGGATGGCTGGATGGATCATTATGTCAAAATATCATATAGCAGATGCACTCGTCATTTATCTGCATTTGTCCTAAACACAAACATGCAGACACCCCCCCAAAAAAGCCCAGACGCCGCTGCTGCAGACACTCGCTGTCAATAAAGATAAATGTTTCTGAGACATTGCAGCTTCTGCGAATGACAATCTTCCCTCGCCGCCCTGCTTCTGGTCTTTGCTAGCCAGGGTGTGGTCCTCACTGGGGTCTACAGAGAGCCCGACTCACTGATGTGATGAACAGGCCTCAAAGCTGTCGGTGTGAAGCCTTTAACTGTTATCTCTCATCTGAGCTGGACAGCAGGGAGTTTGGAGGTGATGCGCTGTTTAAACAATGAAATATGGCCTGTAGGCCTGAGGCTGTCTCCCCCCCTCCACAACAAAGCCCTCCACTCCCTCGACAGCGCTGCTTTAAACATGACAAATGACAAAGGCACACCAAGGGCAGCTCTGTGGTAACATGAGGCCCCAGAGTTTGAGGAATTATCCCGCTAATCATCCACCAAAAGTGAGGCGAAGGCCTCGGTCAGCCTAACATTTATATTCAACCTACGCAGTGAAACTTTAATGCAGCCCTTGACTGAGATAACATGCAATTTGGAAACTTCTAGCATCAAATCCTCTCCTCATTCTGCATGCAGAGAGGGCATGTAAACAGGAATAATTCATGTGAAGCACATCAGGACTTGTCATGTTGAATCGCACAGCCGTCGTCTGTAAGCTTTCTTCTCGCACGAATCTCAGCGCAAACTGCCACTTCCACTCTGTGGGTTCTGTACCAGTTCTGTCAATCATATCATCCTCACTGCATCCAGACAACCTGGTTTCCTGTCAGCCTCTTCCTCCTCCTCCCTCCATTTGTGGTTTCACCAAGTTGCAGAGGCAACGGGCGGACGTTGCGCACGTCGCTGCCTGTTCTCTGTTGATGGCATTCAGCAGTTTCCTATAGCTGAAACACACAGGCCACAAAGTGATCACTGAATAAACTCATAGTTTAGGTGATTCAGAAGCCGAAATTTTTGTAGCAGATGGATGAGAGGGGGAAGTCCCTCGCCTTAAACAGGAAAAACACATTGTTTAACACCAAAGAGCATCACTGTCACAGTAGCAGGTTCTCTGAGTCTCTTCCTGTGACGATGACGAGGCATTTGTCCTAGTAGGATGATGATAGTTCATTTATTCACTTCTAAACTGAACCTATAAATATGTCTAATCCATCCCAAGGTATTCACTGTGTTGCTTTTAAACAGACAACCTCTGATCTCTTTCTACTAAATCAGCCTGTTGCGGTGCTGAATCTTCTACAGTCAGTGTAACAGCGTAGTTAGCATTTCTGTTGAATCACTCGGGGCTCTGACGTCGAGGGCCTGTTGTTTCTCATCCATCAGCCTCCTGGAGGTGTGACTGGCATTAGTACCTTCTCTCATTTGGAAGACAACGATTTCCTGTTGCCAAGCCATTGATTTTCATTTGCATTGTTGATGGACGCAAAGTCGCTTGCTGTGCGCTGAGAAACACCTGAGTTTTAACACTATTAACACTCTCTGCTGTGATTTTGCTTTTTGTTTTTCCCATGAAGCAGCATCACTTTCACACTGAAAGATCATCATACAAACAAACTATGTTAGTCTGTCTCTCATTCGAAGTACATTTGCTCCAAGTGAAGATGTTAATCTTTAAGAATGACACACTCATTTCTGTATTACATGCAGGCATTATTCAAGGTTATCTTTGTGTAATATTAAAATTTTTTGATCATCTGAATCATTTAGGTGACATATGCAAAAAAAAAAAAATATCTGAAAGGGGGCAAATGCTTTTTCACAGCACCATACTACGAGGCTTTGATACGCTCACAATACTAGTTACCAGCGTGTCACCAGTTTATCATCAGCTTTAGCAGAAAAACATTGCAAATGTGAGAAACTAAAACTAGAGAATATAAACTCATGAACTTTTCTTTTATTAGACTGGAGCAGATCACCAAAATAAAAATACAATCTCTGAAATGTCTTGTGTAGAGAAAGTAACAGAGCAAAAACTGTAACCTGCATCACAGCTGTCTAAAAAAAAAAAGCCTGAAGCCCTGAGGGATTAATCATCCATCTTTGTCAGTTTTTTCCCTAGAATCCATGTCTGGATGAACCAGCAACACCGCCTCCAAAAATACAAAGCCCTGACCGTAGGGTCGCCCACTGCTGGCCCATTTATCACAGGTTTCACCGCAGAAAAGCAGGTTAACATGTAGGCTAAACTCAGCGTCAGGCCTGGAAACTCAGTGAGCGGGTTGGGGAATAGAACCAGAGGAGTAAGATGTTTCTCCAGCACAGTTCTCCAATGTCTGACTCCAAACTAGTCCAGTCTTCCCTACATGTCCATACGAGACTCCTGAGTTCAAATGTGACTGAGAGTCGACTCTCTAATAAAGACAGAAAGGACATAAGTACTACTTCAAAAACATCAGTGAGCAGTATCCAAAGTAGCCACTCTTGTGCAGTGTTTTAAAATGAGTCCATGTTAGTTGTGGGCAAACTACCTCAAATAACGTGAATATTTACTCCCAACTCCTCGAGCACCATATTGCCAAATATTGGTCAAACAAATTATACTTTAATACTAATAATAATACTAGTACAAGATAGTGGTGACAAACTGATGCAGAAATTGTTGTTGAATATTTTCTTTTGATAGTCTATATACTGCTTAAAATTTGACACATCTGTGAGGCTTCAGTTTGGCTCTGGAGTGAGTGGAAAGGACGTTATAAAGTTGTTGCACAGTTCAGGAAAATGTTTTACTTGACTTTGAATCCACTTATGAGGAAACTTAAAGGGTCTACTGCAAACATTAGGGCTCATAAGCTGATTATTAAACGTAACCAGAGCCTCAGTGTCTTTGGAAACTATCAGCACTCTGGATGTAAGAGCTAAGAGCTGACATGGATATATTAACCTAAATTTACTCAAGGTTTATGTCATCTTAATTCATCATTACCTTGAAAATGAACTGCTGTGAGTTCTGATTTAATGGACCAGTGCTATGCAGCTTATTGTGTTGCAGTAAATTTTCTCCCTCTATAAAACCATGTATTGATTTAGCTCTAAAACTACACTCAAAATCCTAGTTCTTGCTTATATAACTCACAGGTATTAAAAGAAATTCCTCTGCTAATTCTTCATGACAGACTGCCGCTGGTCAGAGTATATGACGATGAAATGACAATAAATATCACTTGAAGGGAAACTGAGTTAATAAAAGTTTAAGAGCAGGTCGAGTCTTCAGCGTGTTGACACTTTCTGCTTAAATCCCAGCTCTGGTTTTAATGCGGCACCACCACACAACCGATTAACATAACCGTGTTAAAACAGTGGTGACACAAAGCCTGCTGGGAGATCGGGGTCCACAGGAAAGCCTCCCAGCAGTAGCAGAATTAGCCTGGATCAAAGCTCATTTCCAGCACACGGTTAAAGGATGTGGAGCAGCTGTGACTTCCAGCTTAGCTCCACACGTCGTACTTAAATCTGTTTACACATTCAGATTTACTGATGCTGTCTACTTTAATGTTTTGTCTTCGCATCGGGAGAGATGACAGCAGGAACAGCTTTTTTACTGCAGGATGAGACTCAAGGGCACCTCAGAAGCAGGAGTTATTCAAGGAAAGATTTACACAATTCAGAACTAATACATTTTGTCAAAGTGTAGAGATAACACATACACATACCATGACGAGTCCTTTATACATGATGACCAGCACGGGACACTGAGCGATCAAAGCAAAGTTCAAGCAGGCCTGAAAACATCCTGCAAACCTTTTTTTTAACTCTGCAGCTGAAACTAACAATTTTCATAAATTAAGCCGTTAAAAATCCACCATAACAAAACATGAGCAATTTCTGATCTGATGCTTCTCTCAGCATGAACAATGCCCTGCTAACAAGGCTACTAACATGTGCACTCAAACCTCTGCAGATTGTTCTAAATACAGAATGTCTCCTTTTTAAAACCAGCCAAAAA
Organism: Sandelia bainsii; assembly: GCA_032362345.1. Classification (NCBI taxonomy): domain Eukaryota; kingdom Metazoa; phylum Chordata; class Actinopteri; order Anabantiformes; family Anabantidae; genus Sandelia; species Sandelia bainsii. The sequence goes on from JAUMHL010000027.1 coordinate 25,168,840, forward strand.
AGGACATGTCATACACTGTTCATATCACTGCACTGGCTTCCAGTCAGCTTCAAAGGTCGAACATTAAACTACAGAGAGGTCAGCTCAACAGCACCTTCCTACCTGAGCAGCAGCGCTACAGTCCCTCTATCACAGGTTTGAGTCTTATCTTGGTTTTGATGATGTTCTTGACACTGCATTTACAGGAAGCATTAGAAACCTGATAGTTATGCAACCAGTAATATGAATATTCTAAAAATCTATGTGTCATTGTGTCTTGATTTATCAGCGAGTATGTTCTGTACCAACAAAAAAGGCTCAGAAACTGGTCAGATCACGTTATTCACCATCAAAGTTACATTTTAAATCGTTTCAATAAATTAGCACTGCTAACAAGTTTAAACTGAAGATTTACAACTCTTCAGTAATTGACTGAAGATCTCACTATACTATATTTTTACTATATTTTTGCAGAATGCTAAACTTTGCAGCCTACCTCAGACATGCTTTACATGAACTAACAAAGTTTGACTATGAAGAGTCAAATTAAACTGGGAGGGGGAGCCCCTTTCAATGCAGGGTTGAAACCACATTTGGTCACTCATTTGCTCTGGAAACATTTCTATAAATTTAATCTAAAAAGCATTTAATGTTGCTGCTCTGTTTGTTGCAAATGTTTGCCTCCAAACGTAGAAGCCACTTAACACCAGGCCGAAAAGGTTTTCTTTGCTGCACACCAGTGCATCATTGCAGCAAGGTGTGAAGTTAAACCACTGGAGGTCAGCAAAGAAGAGTCTTTCAGGAGGCGTTGAGTTGCACTTAATTTTGTTGAGAATATTAATCTCTAATCTATCTTAAATCTAGAACTTAGCTTATGTCTATAATCTTCTTTCATGAAATAATTCAACTCATAACAAATAAGAAATTTACAAGATATTTACTTTATGGTGCAAATTCACTACTTTCTCAAACAAGCACCTAAACGACTCATAACCTTTACACAAAAAATTCCAGATCTACTGTTAAGATTTAGTTAAGTTTAGACACTTTAGTTTTTATTTAAGGTGAGGACAACATTTTGTTCATGGTTAAAAGACAGACTGTAGGAGAGGGATGTCAACAGCAGAAAGTCAAATGTTTTGGATGCTGAGCCATCAACTCCAACATCTATCCACAGATGTTTAGCATCAACAAGAGTCAAGATCTGACAACCACTAAAGGTTTTTGTCAGGTAATGAAAAGGCTGAATCTTTTCCGACACTGCCAGCAAAACCAGATCATTCAGACAGTCTTATTGTTGTGTCCACCCCAAAAGTATAAAAATAGAAGATGTGTGTATTTGTCATAAAATATAAAACTGCTCCCAGATAGGACAGAAAGTATTTTTTCTTTTCTCCACATGGTGCTTTAAAGTGTGCCACTCCCTCTGGTGTTAATGTACAGCCTTCATCGTGCCCTCAATATGTCAACTGACTAACCTCGTTGGGAGGGAGGGATCTGCTTCTGCTAAATGGACGTGCGAGGAAATACTCACGGAGGTAATTCCCAGCCCGCACAGAGCTGCTTGAGCGGCAGGCTGTCAGCTTTGATGTCAGTACGAGGGAGAGGGAGGAGGTAAATCCCCAAAAGAGGAAAAAGACTGTGGTTGGACATCGCCAACACATCCTGCTACCCAGCATGCATCACAGCAGAGAGACAAATGAGTTTGTCTCCTTTATAAGAAGTATTTTTATCTTCCTAATTACTGCAAAATTATGAACGCATAGTGAGCAGTGATAGAGAGTATGTTCTAAATTTGTTAGTGATGTCGTTAGACAACTGATCAACATTAACGCCACTGATTGGTGTTATTCACCTATTATCTCATTACAATGGCACCTTGTCGAGAGGTGGGATGTATTATGCAGCAAATGAACAGTTAGGGCTCAGGAAAAATAGGCAATTGTGAGACAACTGGGTCAGAATGACAGGTTTTGTGGGGTGTTCCTGGTATATAGAGGCCAGTATCTGCAAAAAGTGGTGCAAGGAAGGAGAACAAGCTCATGGGCGCCCTAGGCATGTCTGGTCTGATGCCACAGAAAACTTACTTACCGGACTACTGTAGCACAAATTGCTGAAAAAATTTAAAGCTGTCAATGAGCAGGTGCAGGTGTCAGAACACAGCCTGCATCACAGCTTGATGCGTTTGGGGATGCATAGCTGCAGACCAGGCAGAGTCCCACAAAGACCTCACTCCTGAAAGCATCTACAATGGACCTGGAGCATGGATCAGTGGTAGAAGGTGGTCTGGTCTGATGAATTACATTTCCTTTTACATCATAGACTGCCAGGTGGGTTCTTTACCTAGGGGAGAGGTGGTGCCAGGATGCACTGTGAGAGTCAGATCCACATGGGCCCCACCTCTTAACGTCCAGGTACTATACAGTATTAGGTGTGGTTAATCAGGGTATATGTCAGCCTTAGTCCATTACTCATCTGCCACACTGTTAGTCAAGATCAGCTTGAAGCTACTTTCTAGCATTGTTTGTTCCTTCCCGTTTCCCTGTGTTCTACCTGTTTTTGCCTCAAACTCATCATGTGGGAACCATCAATGTCAGTATGAAATGCGGTGTCAATCCATCAAGTAGATGCTGAGATATTCCACAGAACATATGAAAATGTTAACCTGCTTGGAAAAGTCAGAGGGGCCGCAAAACTCATAAGATTCAGCCTCTGGAGACCACGGGTATCTACCAAATTTAATGTGAATCTGCTCTCTAGAGATGTCTCTCAATAACCAAAAATGTCACCAGAGTCTGCAGGTTTAATCCTCTGAGGGTGGAATGAAGGAATGAAATCTGACAGCCTGGATCGGTATTAAGTATCCGTTGGTCCGGCATGATTAGGCTCTTATCTGCCATCTCGTGCCTTTTAAATCCTCCAGAGATACACAAATTATGCAAGAAACTGTCAATAATGACGTAGATGGAGCTACCATTACCTACGCACACACATCGGCAAACTATATACCCCCCTAGCTTAAATCAAATTAGCTTCAGCTTCACATTAGGAGGCTGTTTTGCCTTTTACCGCTAACATAGTTTCTTGATTACACTCAGGCCACATCTGAAAATTATTTGGTTTTTAGATGCACTACTACACCTACTACCTGTGTATCTCCCTCACAGTGATATCTGGATTGTATAAGCTGCTAAAAGACCAAGGAGTATTTCTCCTTCTTTAAGACTGAAGCCTCTGTGGGCCTATTTAATTAGCAAAGCTTTAATACCAATTTCATGGAAATTAGTTTCCGACCCCCGCATGAATTCCACATGTAGTCTTTTAGATTAGGGACTCTGAGCTATTCTCTACCAGCTGCACTATAATTACAGTTTATACTCCGAGACATAATGGACTCTTAACTGTCTTAAACTTATTAATGTAAATATGACATACAGCTGTTCATCATGTATATTTTGTGCATATTACGTTTGTATTCTGCTTTCTAATAAATTCAAAACATTTTCTCTTCTTGTTGTATTTTCTGATCAGAAATATTCTCAATATAACGAGCAGGTATATAATAAGTACAGAAACTCTATACTGAAGCATATGAAACAGCTTAAATATCTTAAAATGACTCAGCTGAAGTGTAAATGCTCAAAAAAGGTTCAGTTTAACCGTTTATATCTTAAAAAACTACTCTGAGTTGGAAAGTCAGGTACAGTAGTGATACGAGTTTCACTACCTGACAGGCGCTGATCAAGGATTTAAATAGGTTGACATTTTGGAAACTGTTTGCATTGTTCTGTGATAGGACGGACACCTCAGCCGGGGAATATGTTGAACTTTATACAGTGGCAGGTTAGCCATTTCCTCACCCTCCAGTCTTTATGCTAAGCTATGATAAACACCTCCTGGTTCCAGCTCCATGTTTAGAGTACAAGCACAAGAGAGATATCAAAGAAAGCAGAAAGAAGGCAAATTTCCCAAAATGTCAAACTGTTCACTTATATTGTATAAAACACAAATACGTATTTGTATGCAGATCTAAGTATTTATTGTCTCCTAAAAATTACATTTCTATGCAATTACTATTATGTTTTTCGTGAACGTAATCTTATAATAATGTCGTGATGCAACGTATGTTTTTGAATGAATGAAGTTTTACATTTATTCATGGAAAGCGAGTTGCAAGGAGGTTATTGGGATGAGTGGAGCAAGACTGACAAAGCACAGACCAGAGTTTGAGTCCAGAGTCCTGCGTCAGGTTCAATTTGGGAAATAAACTTACTTTGTTCAGGGTTAGAGAAAGAGTTTTGTGATTATGTCAATAAAGATCTTTACATTACATTTATCTCTGTTAAGTCAGCCCACCACTTTTCCCTGATCTTAACAGTGTTGTGAGGGTCTGAACCCAACAACAAAACATGTTAATTTGGAGAAAAATCCATTATCTGGGTACATTTAATTGATATGTTCACCATTAACATATCTGCAACTTGTCATTTTCATTAATTGTGAACATATGGTCATTATGTTAATGTAACATAATGTAATCTGCATTTACGTTCTCCACAAAACCATATGTGTGTCTAAACTTAACCTAATCTAAACGTAATGGCGTCATACAATATATGAACAGGATTTTATAACGTTTTTTTCACCTTATTTGTAGTTTGGAAGTTAACAGACGCAAGAACCAGTCAAATGTCCTAACTGCAGTGGCTTTAAACTGAATATAAAGAGAACAATCCAATCCCACACATACACACACTTCTAAAACTGTATGATGCAGAAAAGAACCCATTAAATCTGCGTGTTCGGCCGGTAAAAAACAGTGATAAGGTCCATCCACTCACTTTACTGTACTACACCTGATTATTTACTCGCTCATTAGCAATTGGCAAGGCCATAAATCTTAACTGTAAGAAGACGTGGACACTTCATTTCCTGCTCTGCTGAGCAAGAATCTGACGCGATATAAATATATAAAAGTGGCTGCCGAGCGGTGACACACCACAGCATGTCCTCTTTGTGAAACATGTTGAAGGAGGCGGCCACCGTCTGACACACGACAGCAGATTAAACCATGTGAGAAAATATGACAAATTGTGTGAAGCAGTGTGATCACACTGTGTGAAGGTGCGGCGAGCCTGCAGGGTATGGCTGCTACGAAAAGTCGAGTCCAGTTCATCTGCTTCTACTTACTTTATTTAAGAAAACATTTTTGTACCATAAAGTGACCAGCTAATACAGGCTTACCCCAATATGTGATGTGTATCATACATTTTCCACTGTAATGAATACAGTTCAATCATGACACTGTTATCGGTGTACATAGTCGATGTCATGTTTCTGTTGTGTTATTTTTGAGACTCTTTGAACATTAAAGCATGTTAATGATTCTAAAAGCATGCTTTTAACAATATGCACGTTGCAATTAGATTAATCATAATATTTCAGTCACTGCAGAAGAAGTACCTTCATGGAGTTAAATACACTGTTTGGGCAATTTATTGATCAATGTTCATTTGAAGGCCCATATTTTCAGGTCTGTAATCTTTCAATAGGTTATATGTTATTTAATGGAATGAAGGCTAAGGCCAGTGGTTTTACATATTTGGCATTAATTTATTTTACAGCTTGTAATAATGTGGTAATAACCAGGCAATAGTGTGGTAAACCACCATTATAACCCTACTGCACTGTCAAAAGCTGCAGGAAAATAAAGAAATACCGACCCAGACACGATGACCTGTCCACAATCTTGTCAGATAATAGATAATGTCAACCTGTGCTTGAGTTTGTAATGATGGGATCAACGTTTCTGACCTTGGAGATGTTGAGTGTGTCGGATTAGGTGAACGCAGAGCCACACTGGGCTGAGGAACATGTTGATCAATCAGAGCTTGTCGTCCTTCACAGCTTGAGCACCAACATCATCGCTCCTCTTTTTTCTTTCCCATGTTGACAGTTTGCTGAAGAGGGCTCTGTGCTCCTTCTGCTCAACATCACAAATATGGATGTGCTAATGATTATGGAAAGACATCACGAGGAGTCATAATGAAACACAATGAAACACTACAAAGGATAAAACCAATCACTAGCGACACTTATACTTGTTTGCTCAGGCTATTATTTAAACAAAATTAATAAAATCTGTAGCTTTCTGTAGCTGTAACTTCAAATTATAGCTATAGTAGCCAACATGCACGCTCCATCCTCACACCTCGAACACACAGCGTTCATTCATTTTATACTTTTTACTACCTCTCTTTCTTTTCCCTGCATTGTTTTTTCTTGCTTTGTTTCATCATCCTTCCCAACTGCATCTCTGTTTGTTGTCTCGTTCGGGTTGAGATGTTTTTAGAAACCCCACAGGCTTTAATATTTCCTCACCTGAACAGTTTGCATTTCATTTCCTTTTCTTTCTTTTGCTTCCACCTAAGTAGAAAAATCTACTTAGAAAAAACAAACAAAGGAACTGAGGTTTTCATGTGCATCTTCATCTCTGGAGACTCCAGTGACATGTAGGAAGAAAAAAGTTTTTGTAATGCACTCAAATGACACTACTTATTAAAATGTACTGTCACAAGGATGAAAACATCCTCAAAGGGCTGCAGAAGCCTGAATCCCGTCAGGGCTTCACATACCAGAAGGGTTTTAGCTCACGATTCAGCTCAGGAGCTTAAAATGCAGTCTCTGCTGCAGGTGTAAGATTACAGAGGTGGGAGTGAATGTCAAGCTTTTATGTTCTCTAGTTAGTATAATAACCACAGAATTAAATTACAATGAGGTTTAAATGTTCCTTGAATCCCTGAAGCAACCAAAGACAGACTTTCAAGCTCTGCTCCATGAACCATGACAAATTTACACAGCAGGTCATCATTTCCACATTTTTCCAGCTTTAGGAAACACTCATCAGCAAAAAAATCCAAAGCCAAATGAAAACACTCAAGTCTCAAATGTGAAGACAAACTCAAGAAGCAAATCTTTTGACATCACAAAGCTCCTGGCAGAACAAAGATAATCAAAGCTGTGAAGCTCAGAACAGACAGAAATAAATCCAAATGAAGTCCATCTGTGTTTAGCAAAGCAGACATGATGAGATGCAAATTGTGCCTCAACCTTGATCCAGCTTAGACAAGAGATGTTGATCAAAACAACAGGCCACAAAGGTAAAATCTAAGACATGTAAAATCCAGCTTTAAAGAAGCCCTGTGGAGTTTTGACTAAAAGCCTTGCAATGTTTTAATAAGTTTAATCTTGTGTTTGTATAAATGTCTTAAACTTCAGTTAAAGATACAGTTGTTAGAGGAGCCTGGCAGCGATGCAGAAACATTCACTTCAAAAGGTGTTGAAAGCAAAGCTCTGTCTTCAAACTAATCAGAGTTCTGAACCCTTTTCTTTATTGTAATTTGACAACTAACAGCTGCCCCGCCCAGAAGACACTGTGGTGTAGTGATCAGAACAGTTGCCTCACTGCTAGCAGGACCTGGGTTTGAATCTACTGGCTGGCCAGCTGCATGTTCTCACTGTGCCTGTGCCTCCGCGTTTCCTCTGAGACAGACTGGCGACCTGTCCAGGATGTACCCCGCCTCTCCCCAGTGAGCTGGGATTGGCTCCAGCACTCCTACGACAATTAACAGAAGAAGAGAGATAACGGATGGATGGATGGAGGGATGATACCTGAAGGGCTGTGCAGAACGTAGCAGATGGTTTTGTAGTTTTAACCAGGTAAAATCCTGATGAGGTTAACCTCTTTTTCCAGAGCAACCTGGACATTAGTGACGCTAATAAAACTAGGTAGCAATATATGTGGCAAGAAAAGAGAAATATGTTAGAAAATAGTCAATATCAATTTTTAGTTTTTCAATGTACAGTAAACTTAACTAGAGATGAGCAGAACATTTCCCCTGCAAGTTATTCCAGCTGAAACACATGAAAACACCGTCCTATGATCCAAGATGTAATTGGAAGAAAAAAAATCTGTTTGCACAAACATGAGGGAAGTTGCCTAAGATAGATGTATAAATAAAACCATAGCAATGACTCAAATGCTGCATAGAGAAAAGGTCAACCAACTCAAGAAGACAAGGTACAACAATGAGTTAACAGTTCACGTCTGTAACAAACCTCATTGCACTGTGATAAACAGAGACTAACATAGTTACACAAGTCACCATAAGAAAGTGACAGCAATCAGCAACCAACCTTTCTTTCCAAAGTTTTCGACATGTGTGGAAGTAAAACATATCAAACCGCACACAGAAATGTTTGTAACTTGTAATGACATGAGTTTCCTTCTCTTGAGTTGTCACAATATCAACAGTAAAATAATAATAGAAAATAATGTGCACAAGGACACATGCCCGAGATAACACACATTCTCACAGGTCTCACTGACGAATGGAAACGTAGCAAAGTGTCAGCCAGGGCAAAAACCCAACTGCTTAATGTGAAAATGGCTATTCTTACATAGCGCTTTTCTACCTTAACGCCTCAAACTTTTTGCCTGTCATTCACCGATTCACACATGAACACACACTCACACACCTCAGCAGCAAGGTGCAGGGTTCAGTGTCTCGCTCAACCCTTTGACCGAGACATGAGGAGCCGAAGATCAAACCACAAACCCTCATGATGGGTGGACAACTGTATCCACAGCTGCAGGAGGTTCCAGGTTTCAAATTTCAAATTCTTTCAAGAGGAGGGAAATGCTTTCAACACGTCTGTTAGGCCTCAAGGACACAAACAGTACAAGGTACAATTTGCATGTAAAGTTCTGCATGATCCTGATAATCTTTGCTTGTTTATGTTATGGGAAATAAGATATAGTAACTTAGCTTAAGACTGGGATATGTAATGTCTCCTACTTAATACATCATTATTAAATGTTTACAGTTGTTTATATCTGTCCAAGCTGTTCATAAGTTCAAAGTGGCTTTTGTTACTAAACAGCATCAGTTTCCCATAAATTCTGTAGATCACATAGTGAATTTCCTGCTAATCCAGATTTAGTCATGAACTGAACATCAGGACTAAGATGATTTGGACATACCCAGAACTTATGTCACCAGGTAGAGGTTTTAATCCAGGACCTGTCTGTAAGTTGTTAGTTCTCCTCACTGAGCACGGTGTCATTATCTGTCCAACAAAGTGAGAAAGCAGCTCAGAGCTACAGATGTTTGTTGTCACCGAGATCCTCGACTCAAAGCAAACATCAAGAGGACGACACCTCAGAGGAATGAAGCTCAGCTCTTTTGAAGGCTTCCATGGCTGCTGAGTTTTCAATGAATATTCATTGACTGTGGAACTTCACCAACA
>JAUMHL010000027.1:25186122-25209171 GCA_032362345.1 Sandelia bainsii
CCGACAACAGAGCTCCTAGGATCACTGGGACACGCAAACCCCTCCACCACGATAAGGTGGCGGTTCAAGGAGGGGGCACATACAGATGAGATTTTAAATTTCTTCCACACGGCGGAGTTGATAGAACCACAGTTATTTGTAACCACTGCAAAGTGGAACTTTGTGGAAACTTGGAGTCTGATGTATCACTTAAATACAACATGATGCAGCAAATCACCCAAACAACGGACACCGACACACACTTAAAGGAATCATGACGTTCATGTGTTTCTTTTAATGACAGAAGTCAAATTAACAACTGTGTTTAAACTGCTACTGTGTAAAGGGAAAACTGCTGTTAAAAAACATCTTATTTGTTTTTAAGTGTTGTTAACAGAATAAATATTATTGCAATTTTGTTCATATAACAGTACTTTTAAAAGTAAAAAAAACTGCTTTTGAATTCATTATTAAATTTTGCCCATAACTGTGCAATTAATCGCAGTTTTTATTTTTTTTATTTTATTTTATTTTTTGTTTAATCGCTGCCCAGCACTAATAAAAATACATGGTGCAGAGCAAAGAACTGGTCACAACTGTATTTTAAATGCTTATGTCAGGATACAAAAGGAAGGCAGGGACACACCTGAAGAATAGCTGAGACCTTAACGACCAGAAAAGTCACCATCTCCACATTTCGGACGGTTTGTTTCTAACTTTAAATGATTTCATGATTTAAATGCATTATGTTAATCATGAGAAGAAAAATGAGTTTGTTACATAAGTAATGAGAAATCAACAGCAGACATGCCATTATGGAGAAAGTCATTTCAAGAAGGTGTCAGGTCAGACCATGAGGCGGGGTGTGGGAGCAGTGCGCTACTGGAACCTGAGGGCTTCAGAAATGGACAGATGACCTGCACTCAGTACTGGCCATGAATGCCTCGCACAAAGCGCACCAGAGCTGCGACTAACGCACATCTGACGCTACATGTTCTATACAGACTCAGTGTTATTTTAACGTAAAGTCAGCGCATAAAAGCAAGATAGAGTTGGTTTTATGATCAGCTAGGTACTGTATATAAGATCTTGTGTTTCCTCCAGAACGGTGCAACAAGATCCTGGATGTTTGTATCACGGTTTCGTTCTTGGTTTCAGATCTGTTGCACATGTTTCAATCACCTAACAAATACTGTAAAACCACAGAAATACCACGTACGCAGACCTGTTAGGACACTTTATCACTTTCACTACATCTATGACTTTGCAGCACAAAGGAGGAGACAGACCACACGGTGAGCAGGAGTAATCAGGAGCACGAGATCTTTCACTCAGACAACATTAGGGAACATTCTGATGTTGAGGAAACAAGATAACAGCCAGACGATACTATGCTGCTCCAGGTTCACTGTTTCTCCACCATTTAATAACAGCAGCATACAAGACTACACAGAGCTTTTAGAATTTACTTTGCAGACTTTCTGTGGACGTGAATATAATGTTAAGTCGTTTATTAATGCATCAGACAGAGGAAATCACAGGGGAGCCGGATTCACCAGAATAAAACCAGAACAAACAAGCAGTGCTGCTCGGAGCCTGAAAACACAAGCACAGTCTCACAAGGTTCCTCATTTAGTCGACCCGTTTCCTCCGTTTAAAACTACTTTTGTTTGGTTTAGTTAATTATTTTAGAAGATTTGAGCCGACTCTTCGAGGTCAGCCTCATGACCTGACAAACACAGCTACATGAATATACAACGTGAACCAAAGAGCAACATGCAGTTTTAATATTCATGCTCATTAAAAATAGAGAGCAGATTGTTTTATGCATAATGCAACACATGTTGGGGATAATGAGCTGCACGACAGGAAACGAACTCGGTCAAGGCACTTGCTTTGTTGTTTTTTTTTCCCTTTTACATCTCCGTTTCTCACATGAGGAGAGTGCAGGTTGTTCACTGTGTGCATGAAAATAAAAGGAGGTCGTGCACAAAGTGTTTGTGGAGTTGAATCTTGTCCAAAATGCTGGAAGCTCCGCAGATATAGGACATGATTTGCTCACTACATCTAGTACTTCTTTAACCAATTTAGTGCTTTGGTTAGTGCAGCCACTAGGTTTGATAAATCAGGTCATGATCTCTAAAATCCTGCAAACTAAAGAAACACGACTGAGGAGTGTTTTCTAATTATTAAGAATCAAATACAACAGTCTATGAATCACACTGTTTTGAAGGTTACCTGATGTCAACATGGAGATTTTTTTTTAGATTCTACAGTAAATCTCTCTCAGGCTGGAAGCTTCTGGAAATTGACATGACTTAAGACGCCTCAGACTGGCTAACTGATATCAGTGGGAGTCGACTGGGGAGTGCCTCTGGCTGTATTTGAAGAGAAGTTTCCTCCTTTGCTTCTGTGTGTGTGTTTCTCACCTACAAGCAGCTCTGGATAACAGCGTCTGACAAATTACCAAATAGAAATGTAAATGTATGTATTTTAGGTTCTCCCTTCAAACTCATTGTCCTCATAAGAAAATGTAAAGTAAACAGCCAAGACTTCCATACACGCGTTTACAGTACATGACTTCAGTGCAACACTATTCTCCACTCTTACGTACGAGTTTAGGGTTCAAGGTTTGAGAGCAGTAAGTTGATTAAATCTCTGTATGTGTGTGATGCAACAACATTTCAAATAAACTCGAGGCTCAGTAACTCAGTAACTAATTTTTATATTTTTAACAGAAAAGCAAGATTAAAAAAATGACATACACAGTAAGTAAATAAATGAATGACACTGCTTTCACATGTTTTACTATGTTAAGTAAAGAAAAAGTATGGAGAATTTATTTTATAGTGCATTATTTGGTGCAATAACAGAGCTACACACTCAAGCAGGAGGCAACTGGCTTCAAGTAGTGAGCTGGAAACAGATGAGTTTAATTTACAGAAGCTGCTTTTCATCTTATTTCCAAGATTTTTCCATCTTGTCACAGTTCTGTGACCTTTGTCATCAGTCGTTTGTAAAGTCCCAGGTCTACAAATTGCAGCCCCTTTTGTTTTCTCCCTCACTCTGACCGGTGGATGTGTTGTAACGTCTTACCTGCATCGACGCTCCCTCCACTCGCGCCACGTAGGCGATTCGATCGAGGACAGTGACTGTGACAGGAACAGCGACGAAGAAGCCACTAACAAACGCCCGCAGGTAGCGCCGCCCTGCACCCGTCGCCTGCTGAGCCATCACCTGGAAAGGAAATGATAACAGGAAGCCAACAACATCAGAACCGTGACAGCCCACTGGCTCAGGTTAGATTAGAGCACATTAGATTAAGCTCCGTCGATCTCTGGGGAGAACAGTTAATGCAGCAGCAGGCGAGTAGGGGGAAACCACAATGGAAGCAGGTTAGAGCTGAAATGAGGACAATGAGAATTCATGGAACAAATGAAAGAGACTAAGTTGTATAAAGTTAATGTAAATTATCTATCTGGGTAAACTGCAGATGTTCATATTCCTACTTTGCATAGCTGCTGTTGCCAAGGTCAAGAATGATTTGATTCCATGTGAAGCTCAATGTCAACACAGACAAAAAGTCTAAACTACTCTGAAAAACCAAGACAGTCAAATGTGAACAATGGTGGACAGATCAATCTGCTGAGAAAAATCCTGTGATACAGAGAGCGGAAATGAAAATGAAAAATGAAACTAAAACTCCACACAGCCTCTTCCAACAGCGTGATGTGTAACTTACTTTGTCTGTTATGAGAGGTACAAAGGTTTTTGAAAAATAATCTAATTTTTTGTTTTCTACCATTTACCTTTGTAGCAAGGTGAACAAAATTTCCTGTGATCCGGATCAATGAGTGAGTCAGCGGGTCCAAACGACTTCAGATAAAGTCCTAATAGTAGTAATAAGTGTAGTACAAAGAGGACTGAACACTAATGTAAGTTTTGATGGCATATCTGCGCCAGAAGTGAAGCATAATCAAGCGAGAGTTTGTGTCTGTATCGGGCATCGTGCATTGAAACCCCCTTTTTTCTTCGTTGGTTACATATTATAACCCCAGCTCTATGAGCATATGCGTGGACGCAGCATTGGAAGTTAGACCATTTGTTTGAACTGTGTTTGCTTGATCTAATTCTCTATTTCTGTAGATTTAGTGTAGACACGATGTTAGACAACACAGATTACAGGTACAACATTGAAATAATTACTTCAGAAAAGAGCGTTGGTGAGTTTTAGCGATGTGGTGATGGTGATGTGAGTGGTAGCGGTTGCCAATCTGTCCAGAGGAATGCACTTACGATAATGGAGCAGAGGTGAGCCTGGAAGTGATGTAAAGACTTCAACTTTCTATAGCCTGAAGGTCCAAAACAGCCATTAAGTAGTAGTATAAGTATGAGGAGTAGATGTTTACTGTACTACAACTATCCAATGGCTGAAGTTAATAGTTTTCAGGTGAAAATGTGAAAAATCACAGTGCCTCATTGGACTGGGTAACATCTCATATCTGCCTAACAATATTTGATGCAGGAGTTTAATCACAACATGAGCCCGATTACAACACACAGGAACTCTGGTGTCACAAAAAGGAGTCCTCCTCCTCGTTCACCTCCTGTCAATTTTCACCGCAGGTTTGCCGATTGGACACTGATGGCACATCACACTGAGCCTGTTCTCCCCAGACTGACTTTTTCATCCACTTTGCTTTTCACAGCGCGCTCCGGGAAACCCAGACAGGCGTGAAATGACCGACCAGCCGGCAGCAGCAGCAGCAGCCATGCACCGCTGCCCTCGGCTAACAGCTAACAGCCTCGTCTGGACGTCCACTGTCCTTACTCTGGAGATCTGCTACAGCCATTACCTCCACATCACAAGACTTGAAATAAAACATCATCAAAAGCCAACTGTACTCCCTCAACACTCTCCCCATCTGTAGTGGGAAAGCCTCTGTCACTACACTGTATTTCCCTGCCCTATAAAGTGAAGTCTCTACACAAGCTGACAGCTCATATTTTAAAACCAATGATGGTTACTACAGTCTATGTTAATATCAGTGTAAGTGACTGTAGTAACATGATATGTAAATCTTCACAAATTAAGTCCATTTACATAATCGGGAGAGATTTAAGAACCATATTACTCTGTTAATCTCAGACAGACGCTGACAGAGATTGGAGAATTTTGGCATGAAGTCGATCCTTCTTTAGAGCGACTTTTCTTTATTTACACCAAACTGTGAAAGGTCGGCATAATGCAACCCCAGTCATCTTTCTGCACAGCTGCCGACTTATTAGTTATTAGAGATGTAACACTTAATGCAACATCCATTTTGACATGTAACACATGTCAGATACACAAATAATGCTAGATAAAATAAGTTTTTGCTAGTTTGAACTATTTACAACATGATTCAGACTCTAAGTACAATATGATCATAAATGATTATGGCCACAGATTCAGTTTCCTGCAACAGAACAATGAACAGGGAGACTCTTGAGGATCACTACAACGTGCAGCTCGTAAGACTGGGTTCAGGTTAAGTATCATAAAACATGATGGTCAGCTACTTTTTTCTAGCACAGACAAACACATTCGGCTGTGTTGATACAACCATTTTAGCCTGGTTTTTTTTCCCCCCCGTTTCTCCTCGGGTGGAGTTGTACATCAGATCATTCCAAAATGTCAAAGAGTTATTGGAGAGTCTAAGGTCAGATGAATGTCACTGCTGTACAGACTCTAAATCTCTATAAGCAAATTTTCTAGCCAATTAATCATCTTCTCTCCTCAACGTCTCTCCATCCTGGATATTGGAAACACGCTGCCCTGGAGGAAAGCATGAAACCTGCAGCTGTTCAGTGGACGACGGCTGTGGCTGCACTGAGTAGATACCAGTGTCTAAACACACACATGCAGTACTATGCCTGTTCTGTACCCCCACACTCTGACACTCCTCCAGCCTCCTCAAACAAAGGAGTGTGCTCTGGCCTCCATATATTTTACGTCTTATTAACTGCACCGATCTGCCTCCACTGGGCTTTGTAAGACATCAGTTACCCACCATGTGCTGGAGGGAGGAAACTCCAGCACCGGAGCAGAAAATCTATTCTAGCATAACAATCCATCCTGACATGAACATATTGCCATTACTCTTCCATAGAGCCTGCTGCATAATTCCCCTCACAGAGAACAAGTGTATCATCAGAGGAAGCTCGATGTGGAGCTTCAAGGTTTCCCCTCAGTTTTACAATCAAGTCGTTTCTGCACCGACATCGCGGAGCCCCACAGCGCTCATACTAAAATGTCCTTCTTTCCTGTAGTTTCCTGTCGGCACACTTAAACGATGTGTCTGGCACAGCAGGTCTCACATCAAAGTCACAGAGCAGTGAAAAATGACTTTCTTACCTTGTTAGCTGAACGTCCACATCATAATGTAGGAATTTTTAACAGGAAGACACCCAAAACTACATTTTCTTTGTTGGGGCTGTAATTAAAAATCCATCTCATAAATAATACATCAACATCAGAAGGTTTGTTGCTGTCAGGTGAAAACAATGTTAACAGTTTGGGAACCACAGTGAGAACTCATGGTTTCAGTTTTCACAGAGTATCCAAGTATCATCAGTATGATCATTTACACCCATCAGCCAGAACACTGAAAACACTGACAGGTGAATTGAATAACATTCATTATCCTGTTACAGTGGCACCTGTCAAAAGGGGATAAATCAGGCAGTGAGTGAACAGTCACTTCTTGAAGTTGATGTAAGCGTATGTGAGCCAAACTGAAGAGGCTCAAACTGTGATGATTAGACTACTGGGTCAGAGCATCTCAAAACAGCGGGTCTTGTGGGGTGTTCTTTGTATGCAGCGGCCAGCACAAAAAAAAAATAAAAAATAAAAAATAAAAAATAAAAATAAAGAGGTCCAAGGAAGGACAACCAGAGAACCAGCGAGGTCGCAGGTGCCCGAGGCTCAGTGATGTGCATGAGCAGCAAACGGTAACAGAACAGCAGAGCTACTGTAACACAAACTGATGAACAACTTAATGCTGATTATGATCGACAGGTGTCAGAACACACAGTGCGCCACATCTCGTTGTGTAACTGCAGACTGGACAGAGGGCCCAGGCTGGTTTTAATGTTGTGGCTGATCAGTGTAAATGATAACAAAGACGTAACCAAAAATGCTAAATTTACAATGATATTTAGAATCGGGAACCATTAAATGTTTGACATTTTCGTTTGATAAATGGCTTTAACTTTTAGCAGTAATTATTTCAGCACTACTTAACAACCATACATCCGTTTCATCTGCCAGTTTAGTAGAATTTACTCATCATATAGACTAACTGGACTGAATCTGAACCATAAAAAATGTAAAAATCTCATGCAACCTCTGAGCAGGTACCACACAGGGTTTATCAGAGCGTGTTTGCTGGAAACAGGGATGGTGCAAGCAAAGTTACAGCTCAGATGCTAAAGACTAAGACGGGTCTTTGTCGACATAAAATATTGATTAGTAAATCTTTTAAGCCACTATGTGCAGAATATTTACATGATTATAGATTATATAGTATTGAGTTAAAACCAGTTTCACAGTGTGTGCAGTAATGGTTTTGTTTTTAGCTGTAGCAGTTGCATCAAGCATTGGACATTTTTTTGCAATGGTACATTCAGAATTGTGGACACAAAGCTTGAACTAAGGATTTTTGCATTTCAAGCTGCAGAAACAGCCTTAAACGAGCACACCAGACCTGTGAGAATAACCCATTTCAGAGGTCAGGAACCAGACTAAATATGCAATGCAAAAAAAAAAAAAGTTGTTTTTGTTCTGTGTGAGAAGGAAGAGAAACTCACAACTGCTTTCGTATCAAAACTAATGCAGCATGAACAAACAGGAAAAAGATTGTTCGTTTTTTTAAAACATTCCACTGTTTCTGTGTGTGTGTGTGTGTGTTTACTGGGTTGACCGACGCGTCCTCATGCAGGTTGTAGTTCTAAAGTTTCTGCATCAGCCGCGTGCCTCGCTCTGCCTTTGTTTATGACGCGGTGACAACTGCACTCCGGCACATTAAAGTGAGCTCCACTGGCGGAACAGTTTTTATCAAGTCTGCAGAAAAGACATTAATGTTGTCGACATAGAGACAAATGAGTTAATGCAGCACAACTCTCTCTCAGCATTGGTATTCATGCCGGTACTCAATATGCAGAAGCTGCTCTGTAACAAGCTGTGGCAATAGACCAGACAGGTTATCATAAACAAACACTTATTGGGGGTTATTAGACTGCGGCAGACAAGGAAGTAAGAGCTCCAGCTTTTATGTGAGGACTATAAAAGAGCAGACTCAAGTCTAAGAGAAGCACTCCATGTCATCTCAGGATGAGGAGACCTCTTTATGTCTAAAAGAAGCTCCTCAGAGATCTGTCAGGAGTTCAACAAATGCAATTCCACTAACCGTTTCCAATTTATTCAGATGAGTCAGATACAGAAGGCATAAATATCAAATTCAGTGAGTGGAGAGCCCCGGAGCAGACCTCAGGTCAGCATATCAGCCACTATCAAGCAGAGATATTGTGGTGCTTTTGCTCCGATTGCTAGAATTGAATTTCTGGGTCTCTGGGCTGGACTCCATCTCAGCCGGTGACTAATGTTGGCGTTCCAAAGCTTTTCCAGACCAATAAATCCTCAGGGAAGGATGCAGCAAGGCAGCAGGGACGCTGATTAGAGCCGGCCACTAAGAGATTTCCTCCAAACCAGGTCCACTTCTGCCTCCACAGCAGTTCTGGGCTTTGCAGAGGAAGCAGACGAGGACACGTATAAAAGCCCTGACCCACAAATAACTTTGATGGAGACTTAAGAAAGTGAAGGCAGAGGAAGAGGAGGGTGAAGAAGACAGTGACTAACACTGATGTGTTAAAGTTGCTGCTGCTAAGCAGAGAGTTTATTAAGGTACAATTTCATACAAAGACAGTTCAGTGAGGTTAAGAGAGAAAATCACTGTACTGCAGCAACAATCAAATCAGAATATAACTTATTATTTTTAGGGAAATATGACTGACGGCTTTCTGACAGAGCCTGTCCTTCAACCAGTTATTAAAGCAAACATCGTCATCATCAGCACCAACATTTACCACCAGATTTTATGAGTTAATGAATCCAAATGTTTCACTAACCTTTTCTAGCACGTGGTGTTTTGTGCTGGACTAATGCCTCGTCTGGTGCTGTTTGAGTACCGCTTGCTACAAATGTCAGTGACATTAGATCGTTGAGAGAATTACTGAGCTTCTCTACCAACAACACTACATGTATGTGAGGTGTTTTTAACGATGTACAGAAGGAACCAACGTAGAGTCAGGAAGTCAGGCTGTACTAAGAAGATAAGGTAACTGGACGTGGATGACAGAATCTTCACTCCATCCTTATACTTTAATGAACAATCAGTTGCATTATATAACAGACACATATACTGAAAACACAGCTGAAATGTCAGTTCACATTTAATGCAACAGTATCAGTAGTAAAAAAGATTCTTAAACTGCAGTCTACTTAAACACTGTGACAAACCTTCCTGGCAGACGTCAGTGTGAGGGCCTCACCTTGTTCTCTGAGCACTAATCTCTGGTCTGCTTCATGTATTTTCTGTCAGGTTTACTGATTTGTCTGCTCATATAATAAACTACATCATTGTCATCTTGCTGAGCCGGCAACAAAGAAGTAATCTGATGTTGCTCAGCGGACAGGACGACAGATTACATCAGTAATATCAGACATATAATGAACCCCTCCTGCTGACATGAGGTTATCTGCATTTGGACCACTTCTCCTGGAGACCACATAATGTGGAACAGTTGGTAAAGATGGACACATGTCACGCATGCTCCTCTTAAATATTCTGAATATAAATAATCACGTTATCAGACAAAAGAGATCTGGTGGTGTGAGGGTTAAAAAGAAGTCTGTCCAATGACAAACTAACATTTTCCATTAAAGGTTCAGTGTGTACTCTTTAGAGGGATCTGTTAGCAGAAAGGGGATATAGCATATTGTCCTTAATGTGAGCCGAGAATGAGCCTCTTATACCTACACAGGGGGTGTTTCTACAGTATCCCACCTCTGCCTTTCCCTCTCCCTCCAAACTGTGCAGGGTTACCGGCTGAACTGTCCACACTCTGACGCTGCAAATGTGCATCCTGCTAATGCAGGATCCTGGGGGTGGGGGGGTTGCAATTTGCATCTCCCACAATGCACCTTTAAATTTGGGTTTCATTACAGGCGTAATAGCTGACATGAGGCGTCCATGTTTGGTTTATACTAGTGGTGTAACAGACCCCCACAGCAGCCATGGGAACCACAGATTAATTGCCAAGTTTAACCATCATAATGTGACGTGATAATAAAAATAACGGCAACATACTGAAATTGTTGTTGGACAGCTGCCTTACAATCTGTGATGCCATCCGAACCGTGACTTCTGTGATCCATTACAACCCTAGTTTAGATAGTAGGTTCTTTTGTAGTATTAAACAAAAAGTCAGATACACAGTCAGTTACCAGTTTATCACGTACATCTAACTATACCTAATGCAACCTGATCCTACAGTCCTGCTCCCTCATGAAGAGGATAATGCAGTTTTCAGTCTTGTAATTTAAAGCCTCCTAAATTACAGTGTATTAAACCAACACCTCCCTTAAACAGTTATAACAAAAGCTGAATATTATAACAAGATGGTCAAGAGGTATACTTTTTACAGCACTAGCTTTGGTTAGGTGGACAAAGACACTGGACCTGAACCCCGCAAAATCAGAATACACCTTTAAACATGTAATAATTAGTCAATCAGCAGAAAGTGGGTCAAGAAGAAGTACTCTGAAAATCTTTAAATCCTTTACATGAGTTATTAGGAAACAAAGCCAATAACTGTCTGGTTCCAGTTCCTCTGACAAATCACAATTTTTAATTAGTCAGAGAAGCAATAACATCATTTGATCAAACGTGATAAATCACCACAAGTATGAATTTGCGAAAGTACATGACTCAGTGTCCCATTATGTCCAACTGTTACTTTTATGGTTTCTAACTACATCTTTTTTTGTTCCTGGCAGAAATGAGCTTCCATAAGAACAACAGAGATCACAGACAAAAACGGCAAACACGGTAAAAACTACAAGAAAAATCAGCAGAAAGTCGTCACACAGTGTAAGTTCTTCACACTTACACCAAGTCTGATAAAAAAAGACCTCAGGATGTTCAAATGTCACAGTCTGACCACGACAGTGTTCACCTCTAACTGCTTCAGTAAATGAAATGAATTTCTCTCTTCATATCACTGAGGTTTTTCCAGCAGATTACCCAGAAGTACAGTCCACCTGTGTCCTCCTCTGCAGAGCTTTTATCCAGACAAGAGTCAGCAACTTTTTTTTGTCTCAGTTTCAGGTGAAAAGACTCAACAACCTCACAGGGAACATAACTTCCAGATAAACAAGTCGACTCTGTTCCCTTTGTGTTTCTCTGTCTGCTGCAAAACTGAAGCTCTAATTACAGAATCCCATTATCAATAAGAAAGAGACGCATCTTTCCTCCATTATAAGGTCCATCAGATTGACTTTTCCTGATGAGTGCTTAATTAAGGATCTCCATCTGCAGATGCTGTCCTCGAGGTGGCATCTTCTTACTGTTTATCTATGTGTCAACAGGTTACAGGCAACAGAATCTGTTCACATATTTTCTAAATAATAATAAAATACTTAAAAAAACAGAGTGAACTACTGAAATGGTTACTAATTACAGTAGTAGTAGTTGTACATGTACACTGCATCTTTCCACACTTCTCGAGCTCAGAAATAATGTTAATATGCTAAAACTGGGCTCCTGCTCTCAGTCTCATCTACAAATACCTGAAGCACCGTTTTTGGTTCACATCCCCATTTCAGATGAATTTACCACCCACTCGTGCTAATGCAAGCTAACAAACTAAACTGTACAGATTAAATTCAGAGCAAAGATACATCCATCACTAACTTTTTGCTGCTGTAAGTGCTGCATGCCGTGCAGCTTTGATATTGATTTCATGAACTTGTCATGATGTTAAAAAAAGAGAACTATCTGACAACAAATATTCTCAATCTTCTGTTAGTAAGATGAAGTAACTACCAGTGGACACTGTGTGTGACATTTGGTCTCACTTTGTATGAGGTACTTGAATAAAATAAGGAATTGCCTGGATAATCTCTTTAACCTAAACTCCAGACCACAGAGTCTCGTTGTGCGATGCCAGCCGTGATTGTGCTCGCTCAGCCAAAACGAAGGTGATTACTGGACGTGTGTCAGTGTTGACTGTAAGCCGGGAGGATCCAGGTCTGCTGCCTGGGACACTAACGGGATTTGTGTCTCATGCAGAACATCAGATGTGGATTTTTAGGCCACAGCAGCAGGGAGAGCATTACAAAAATCCCCGTTCCCCCTCACCATGGAAGTCTAATGGGCGTCTAACGGTTGATGCAGTCATTAGCTCAGGCAGCCAGTCAGACACAAATACCAGCTAAAAGCCACTTGACGGCACAGAAACAGAAAGAATCACGCTGAGCCTCCACTGAATACGTTTATGTACCATGTGGCTGTTTGAGGGTGTTGTCACGGAACAATATCTGGATTTCAAAATGTACCCGTCAACACATGTGACCGCAAACTCACAAATGAGTGCACTAAAAAAGAAATGTCAAATACGGAGCAAATGGGGCGTTACATGGATTCCAATGTTTGATAAAAATGTGGCTTGTTGTTCCCCACAAGAGGTTAATGTCTAAACTTTGTCTTCCACAGTGCGACAGCTTCCTCCCCGCTGAGGTTATTTAGCAGCCAAACATCACAGAGCAGCATGACTCTTCAGGACTACACCGTGAGACACAGGTTAACACCAGATAACACATTACAACCAAGTGTAACACCATCACAACACACTACCACTCACCGCGACACACACACACTACTGCAGGTCTACTCCTAGGATCATATCAGGTTTTATATTGTGTTGAATCCAGTCTAGTTTTTGTGGGCTCAATTCATGTCTTTCCGATACTCCTGTTCACATACAGCAAATACTCATAAAAAACAGTATCTGACCACTGAAATGAATAATGAAATAAAGATGAATTGAAATAACAGTCGTATCCTATTTAATCTCACATTTTCAGGAGCTACCTGATCCAAGTACTGAAGGTTCTGGTTCATCAACATTAGGTTTACAAACTTAAATTACTACTGGGAGTAGGGCTGTGCAATATGACAACATACATAGTGTAACAATAGAAAAACTTCATATTCTACTGTATCATTCATTTTGTTGTGTTGCAAATTGCTCTTTACTTGCTTTGAACTCTTCCACACAGCACAGATGCATGGTGCATGAGTCCAGTCGACATCGCCTTCCTCCGGGCCAAAAAGTGGCACTAGGAAATAACTCTCTACCAGCAGGTGGCGGTAGTCTGTATTTGTCTTTCAAAAAAGTTCAGCAGAGCAGAGGAAGATTTAAGACTGCAGATATACAAATGTACAAAATCAGCACTTGGCAGGGTTTTCTTAAAAGTCCCACTCCAGTCACATTTTAAAGCAAATATAAATAATCTGCTGTGAAAACATGTTGTCTGACAGTTTTCTTAGCATGAAAAAGTTCAGTAAACCCCTGAAAAAGTCCGCGGAGATCCAAGTAGGGCTAATGGTGCGGACAAACGGCATAAACTAGACACAGCAACAGTTGCACACAGATTGAAACTGACATGATGGAATCTGCTATAGTGAGTCACTCTGCTGGATTTTCTCACTTGCTGTTGTACAGCGGAGTGGAGCATCCTCCCTCACAAACTATCTTTGTCCGAGTGCAGACCGCCAGCTACCAACAAGTTCCTCAGAGTTCATGTTCATTAGTGAAGCATTTGGACCAGTAAACACAGCACCAGCATTGGATAAATGTGATTAGCTGTCAGCTGAATGTTTTCATGTTGAATGCTGAATGTTGACATCACCTCAGAGCGACACGTGAGAAGTCAGATTTAATTTGACAAGTGAAATAAATGTACAACACAGAGTTGCACCAATTCGGTCAAACTCCATACTTTCCAGTATCATCAGGAGATTAATAAAACCACTTTAGTTTGTTTATGCGAGAAAAACGTTAGCACCATTTTTGGGAAGTTGAAAGCACATTTTTGCTTCTTTTACCTTGTGTTGTTGTAGCTTAATGTCCGTCTCATGTGTGTCTGACTACCTTCCTGATGGTTTTAGCACATTTCATTTCAGACTTTGTTTTCACTTCTTCATGATAAAAAAGTAATATTGTCATTGGCATCATGAGTCCACAACAAAGAAACAATCTGATGCTCCTGAAGAAGGAGGACGGCAGCAGCTCTGCTGATTACATCTGTAATATCTGACATTTAATCAAGTCTGCAGCTCAAACAGCCTTTCAGCATGCTAGCATTTTATTTTTCACTACAATTATGTTGCAGGTCCATGCATTATAAAGAAAAGAAATATATAAGTACAATTCAAATTCTTATTATTATTTCAGCATAAAAGGGGCTGTGCCATTATTCTGCGAACAAAAGTACAACTGGTAGCTACAATTATTTTTATGATTAAACCAATAATTTAGTCTTCAAAATGCCAGAACATAGGGAAATTATCCCTTAAAAGGCCATGTGAATTCATCAAATGACAGATTTTACTCAATTAACAGTCCAACAAAAGTCCATCAACTGAAAGATATTGATGTAATGAAGCCAAGGAAAGATGAAAATCCTCACACTGTGATGTTGATGCCAGAGAAAGACATTTCTGATTATATCAAGTTGGTTTCTGCAGCAGTACCGTCACTCTGAAACGGATGGACAGGACTTCTGTCTAACATTAAACAACACTGACGAAGCAGCAAACATTTGCTTTTTCACTGTTGTAGCTGCTTGAGGTGAAGCTGGTTTTAACTACTTTACATAGTCCACAGATTAGTCCAGAGGGTCCCAACCTGGGGGCTGGACTACTCCAAAGCAGCACAGACACATCTGAGAAGTTGTTAGATAATTAATAGGATTTGTAATATTAGTAATTGTTTTCAAAGGAAGCTTGAGAAACAAGTTGCAAAGGTATTTGTGACTATGTAAAACACAAATCAAAGAACCACTGGGGAATAGCTGTGTCTATATGATGCCAGTGAGTAAGGACAGATTTAAGGTCTTTGTGAAAACGACTGATTTATAGCAGCCAGCAGACATATACACACATATAAACACACACACACATATAAACACACACACACATATAAACACACACACACATATAAACACACACACACACACACACACACACACACACACACACACACACACACACCACTGGAGAAAAGAAAAGAAATAAAAATACTATTTGATTATTTTCGTTCAATCCAAGTTGAAACTCAGACACGTAAACATGACGAGATCTAAACATGGTGATTTAAAAAATGAAAGGTACCAATGTTTAATCTCATTTGTATTTCTTTGTTAAATCTTTATGTGTAAAGTCACTGCAGCACTCAGATACATGTGATGGGAATAATTAAATGCTGTCGTTTTAGTTGAAGTGTAATTAGTTAAATTACCGTTTAATCCACAAAATATCAGAAATTGGTGACAATGCTCATTAGTACTTTCCCACAGCTGCCTTGTTCTATGTGACCGACACTCCAAAAGATTCTCATTCTTACATGCAAAGAGAGCTGCTAAATACGCACTAAGAACATTATTCAATTATCAAACTAGTTGGATTTTCTTTTTTCTGTTGACCAACTAACAAATGGATTTTTGCAGATCTAGTATAAAAGTTGCATCTTAAACACAAACAGCTCACATGTAGCTCACTACTGTTCATGTCCTAAGTTACAGCAGCAGCAGCAAACTTTCACATTATGTTAAAGTCTGTCACAGACATGGACTAACATCCCTTTATTCCACCTTAACAACTTTTACTCTCCAACTATCTCCATTTTCCACCTTTACTGTTGAAAGTCGCGCTACTGTCAGTCACTCGGCTCCCACAGTTTCACCTGTGTGCTAACAGCTAGCCGCTGCGGCTAACCGTCATGTGCACTTTCAAAACAGTGTCATGAACGGAACAAGGTGTCGGTGAGAGCGGGTCAGTGAAACATAACGGAAAGAAGCTCAAAGTTTCTATACTGCCGTTAAAAAACACAAGTTTACACAACATAAGTTGAGAAACTAACGCTAAGGCTACAACTGCCAACACACCTACCGTTAGCAACGTGAGCTCCTGCTTCCTGTTGACGTTCTACGTCATGCGTCGCCTCCTGGTCCTAAAGTCTGCCGGGTTGTGGTCACACAGTATTTATCTGTCCCCGCATTTCAGGTTAACGTGCTGTTAACAGGCTAAAATTATCCCATTTATTTCCACTCCAACTAATTCGGTTCTTAGGAAGCATTCTGAGGATTTTCTTTATTTATACTATGTGAAAATATCGTAAATTTGTGCTTTAAATAAAACCACGATCAGCAACAGTGTGATTGGCTGAGTGTTGATCACATGACTGCAGGTAAGTCATCATCACTTCTCCCTAAAATGTGAAAAAGGTTGATTTGCTTTACTTACAGAGAGGAATTATAGAGACAAACCAGGCCTGTAGCTGATCCGCTTTATTGAAGTTATTTTCATAAATGTTAATTTTCTAACTTCAAACCTCTTTGTCTGCTCTCAACTAAATTACAAACAATTATGTTTCCAGAGGTGATATAGAAATAACTAAGTACATTTACTCAAGTACTGCATTTAAGTACAGTTTTGTGGTGCTTGTACTTTACTGGATTATTTCCATTTTATGTTACTTTTACTTCCCTACATTTATTTGACAGCTTTAGTTACTTTGCAGATTGTTAATACAAAATCTAATTAACTAATAAATGCTGGTGTCAGTGTGTTATCAACAGCTATGGAATATGAACTATTGATATGTGACACAATATAAAACCTCAGAAGTGTTGATGCTGGAGCTGATACTTAAAGATGAACTGAGCCTGATGAACATCTGAAAACTCTGATGACTGATGGATTCTCTGTGGATGATGCACAAACATCACTTGTGGTCTGAACACATTCACTGGAAAAATCAAATTTAATGAAAAGTGATAACTTCTGTGTTCAGTTCAGTTTATTGATATAGCTCCAAGTCACAACACGAATCATCTCTATGCTCTTTACATAGTAAGATCTCATATACAGTAGAAAACCCAACAAACCCTCGACTGGTTGAGATGAATGGAAAGTGGAGAGACAGAAAAGTAGCAGACAAAACACTGGGTAGGCTGGCAGAGCCAGTACCTGCACACTGGAAACTTTAGCCAATCAATCCTCAAACTGCTTCTAAGAACCAAATTAGCTTGTTTAGAATTAACAGGATTATTTCAGAAGCAGTTCAGAGCCTGTAATTAGTGAACAAACCTGCTCCTGAGTCAGAGTCGTCTTGTGCTTTATGCAGTGGTGACAAAACAGTTTTCCTCTGACCTGGTTACAAGATCAGTTATGATGACTGGTAAAATAAAATAACATCACACAGGTTCTGGCCTGTGATGTGAGTGTGGCCTTAAATATTCTGGCCATTGAAATATAAACTGAACCTGAACATCTGAACACTCTGATCACTGCTGAATGCTAAACTCGCTTCCACACAGTCCCTGTCCACTCTGCTCCATGTGTCTGTGAAGCTCCGGTTAAACACAAGACTTTATTATTCCGCAGAAAAACACAGTGTCTCTGGTGGAGAGCTGATGATACGTATTAAAACAAGGAAAAGGCTTCAGCAGCTTTGTCAAATGGATGCTGACGGACAACTGAACTGTCTCCGCTGAGCCCCGCTGTTAAGATCAAATAACAGTACAAACAGTTCCTGCCGGAGACGAGAAGCACTGGAGGAAATTAGAGATGAAGGAAAAGTACAGTTTGAAACGGGAACTAGTAGCAATCAGGGTTTTAAAGGAGCCGTTTCTCTTTACGATAAGGAGCCTGGATTCTCCTTCAGGGCTTAATTAAAAGTGGAACGTAGAAGCTATTATTTATTTATTATTTTTATCAGAGCGGCAGCCCGCGGTCCTCACACCACGTTCCCACTGCTCCACAGTGTTTGCTGAGGAGCCACAGATGAGGGGTTGTGTAATATTAGTGACGGGGAGCAGTTACAGTGCTGAATGTTCAGTATGTAAAACTAATATGTGACTGATACACAGCACAAACTGTGTGAATAGAGAATTATAGAAATAAAATGAGAATCTGTGGTGATTGTATGAAGCTACAGAAAATTCCCTTATGATTTAGTTTGCTCTTTAAAGTTCAACGTGGTATTTACATTAAATGCTTTGGTTTTATTGATTTTATTTTAATGCTTTATCATGTTGTTATCAAAAGTTTTATTTATTGTAACATTTCAGTTTGAATTTTGGCCAAACATAGTTTTTAATCTTCATTATCATCATATTATCGTCATAATCCTCATAGTTTTCTGAAGCCCTGCGGGCTCATCTTTGCATGAAATAAATTTAAAGTGATTTATTGATCTGAGTCTGTATTTACACTGATGTCACTGAGCTGAGGTTTAATGGTTCAGACTGAAATTAATGGACACACTGATAAAACTGGACTGATGAACATAGTAGAACTGACTGTGGAATCCATTAAACCACTTTTAGAAAACTACAGACACCAGACAAACTGCTCTGTTTTGATTGTGTGGTGATTTATTTAACATTTTCTCTTCCCATGTGACCTGCTGTACTTTCTCTTCTGCTATTTTTACAGTTTTTGTTCCTCGAGGACAAAGGGCTCACACTGTGCTTGAAATGGACTAAAAAAGGAGCCGGTTCTCTGAACCAGCACTTGCACAGCTTGTGGGACTTGTCTTTGCCAACATATCCTGGTTTGACTACTGTACAAACTCAAGTCTAGTTCTGCATCAAGTGATCAAGTACAAAACCATTACTTCTCTGTGTTGACACCAGAAGATGGAGATTTACACCACGGACAACATGATGTTTTTGGTTTTGTACCTGTTTTATTTTGTGGTCATTTTGTGTCTTAGTAGTTGGTTTTTGTGTGCATCTCTTTGTGGTTATTTTGTGCCTTTCTGTGGATTTTGTGTCTCTTCCTGGCTGTTTTGTGTTTTGCAAGTGAAAAACCTAGTAAAACAGTGAAGTTTTGCAGGTGAAGCTCACTGGCCCCATGGTCTTATGTCCATTCAGTAATCCATCCATTCATTTTGTAGATATTTTGTTTCTCTTTGTGGATGATTTGTGTTTTGCAGGTGAACAACCTTGATTTGCAGTAAATGAGAATGTTGGAGGATACCGGACTCTTCTTTTATTACCTGGTAGAATACCAGGTTATAGTGCAGGGTACACCATGGGACACAGGGTTATTCATGTGGGGGAAAGTCTGGGAGCAGCCCAGCACTCTGTACCAAAGATGATGTGTCCATCCAAGACTTTATTCCAGAGTCAGATGTGGCAAAACTCAAAGAATATCAGTTAACAATTCATGAGACAAACATTTTCTCTTACTCACAGCTGCTGCTGCTTGATGTCGCTGCTGCTATACTGTGTTTTATGATTATAATTGATTGTGTACGTATCTGCAGCCACTTTCCGGTGTTTTACAGCTGCAGTGTGTGTGTGTGTGTGTGTGTGTGTGAACATCGTCACTGCTGCCGTACAGGAGATGGACAGACAGAGAGCAGATGAACAAGAGCCCTCTTGGCTGTTGGCTGACACTGACCCATGTGGGCGACTATGCCCACACAGCAACATCTTTCGAGGTTCCCCAGCTCTGAACAGGAGGAACCCTCTAGGTGCTGAGCAGGCAGTTGCTATGCAACAATTCGTCACCGGCAGGCAGTTGGACCTGAGCGAAGAGCAGCAGTCAGGCGGAGGAGGTGGTTTGAATCAGTGTTTTGAAAAGCCCGAGGTTCACACTCATTTCTGCAGCCTGCTTGTGGGCGAGCTGTCAGTATATTTGATTATTTGAAAGCTTAATGGGGGGGAATTGGGCCACTGCAGCAGCAAAGTGAAGCACATTACAGACGTATCAAAGAAGAACAGGATGTGAGCACAGTGGAAACAGATCAAATAGGATCATAAAAACAAATCAATCTGACACTAACTTGAAGTTTGTGACTGGCCGGGCTGATGTAAGGCAGCAGTTTAGGTTTGTCTATAATAACTTTGGAAGAGTTCCAGTGTACAAGTGTGTCCCTGTAACCGTTTCTCTTGTCAGCTCTGGCTATGAACAGTCCTCACACCCACTCCACTTCAGTTCTTATTGTGGTCGTGGACCTTGGTGTACAGTTTCTTCAAGGCTTCTTCACACAGTGCTTCACTGTGTCCGTTTCCTGCTTATTAAACTCATTTTCTTCTAATTAAAGACAACTGCTGCCAGTTCCATTCATGGAAAAGTCAGTTTGCTTCAGACCTGTGTCCAACCTGGTGTCGAGCTGAGCAGATTAATGCGGTATTTTTATTTCATATTCCACCTTTCCACAGACAGTATTTCCTGGCTAAGCTGCAGTGGTGAGATACGTCCTGGTAGTGAAATAGACTGTACACACAATACACAACAGTCTGAAAATAGTGAGAGTACGACCTCAGAGAAGCTTTAACTGAAAAATAGAATTTATTTTTACACAAACCGACCTGTACAAAGGAATCATTTCACAGCCTGGAGGAACGGTTACAGCACTCGTTCAGTGCATCCTAACCCACCATGAGAAGGACGGGAACAGGTCAGAACCTATTGCTGAATGAATCAGATCAACTGTTGTTCTGCTGGTTTCTGCTGCTCTGAATCCATCAGACAGTAAATGTTTCTCTAGATCAGATCTGAATCATCTGATCTAATCTGATCAGCTTACCGCTTCAGTCCCATATGAAGCATCAGCAGCAAACTTAATGAGTATTCATCTCTAAGTGCTCTAACAGGCTCTTAGATTACTCAGATGTGCTTGTACAAGTACTTCAGAGGAGCAGTTTCATACTTGAGATAACAACCTTGTCAAATGAAAGGCCACTGATTTTCCCTCCAAGATCACAAACCTTGTATTTGCTGTGGACATGAAGACGTGATATCCTTCAACCTGAACAGTCACACAGGTTGCTTGTCCTGGCCCATACGAGCAAACAAGCAGCAGGCTTACTGGACCCTCGTCTTCAAGGGAACAGAATTAAATGTGTGGTCACACGCATGGGCCAGACTCACAAACATCTCAAAGATGTGGGAAATGACCATAAAGTGTCAGAGAACTGGTGAATAATAACTAAACAGGCCAGAAAAGACCAAAACGAGACACAGAATCACTACAAAATGAAAACATCATCTACACAAGGTGAAGATGACCATAACCATGCACAAAACTACCAAAATGTGACACTGCAAAGACACACAAAGTGACCACAAAGAGAATAAATAAAACCAAACGTGATACATCCATAACTTAGCTTATATACTCTTAGAAGTTGTGATGTTCTTGGTGGTTATTGTCTTGCCATTGTCCCAAACAAGGTTATTCAGTGGCAACTGGACTTGTTTTAGTTCCTTGGCGACGTTTCGCCTTCCATCCAGAAGGCTTTCTCAATTCTGAAACCATGACCTGGATCACTGAGAATCTTCACAGACACGTCTTTCCATTGGTTTACACGCCTGGATTCAGATTTTTACCTATTCAGGCATAGAGTGAATGGTGAGGCTCCTAGAATTTAAAAGTCCAGTATAAATATGTCTCAGTGACGTAGCTTCTGTTTTTTTTGGTTTGCATTAGCAGGATTTTGAAGAAAACCACCAAAGGCCAAAGTTTAAAAAAAAGCTGAGCTTCAGCGTCTCAAACATCTGGTTGTTTTTATTGTGAAGAGGACGTAGAATAGTTTGTGTAACACCTCTGGTTATGTGGGATGTTGCAGGAGCTACACTGTGCAGTTCTCTGCCTGTTTGCAGCTGAAAATTGATGCGGCTCATGTGGGAGCTGTGGTCTAAATCAGAAATCCACATCATATCCTGCCTGCGTCTGTCTGCGGCTGCCTTCTCTCGCTTCTCTCCAGGGTTTAATTAGAGTGGCTGAGCTCTGTGTGAATAATGCAGCACCTGAACACACCTGAGCGGGCGGCTCAAGCAGAACGAACTCCCCATACACCCCTGTCTCCGTCTCTCTCAGGAGAGAAGGGTGAACGGGTTTAAAGGAACAACTTCAGTGGATTTTAAGGTTTTTGTATCATTTTATCATCTAACAACAAATCAAACAATGTGAATTCATATTTCCTGCATTTTGGAAATTTGAATAAATGTGAAATTATATCTTCTAACAGGACAGTGTCACATATTTATGAATGAATTCTCAATTTTGTCACTTTTGTACTACCCTGTTTTACAATGTACCGTCTAAATATTATAATCCTACATAGTATTACTACTTTATTAGTACTGCTGTTATAAATAGCACTTTTTTTCCTACAATTTTTCTTGTGTTTTATTTTATTTGTAGTTTTGTTCTGTTTCTTCTCAAATTTATGTTTTTGTGTTTTTGTCAAACTGTTCTAGAAAACTACTTTTACTTAAGTAACCACGTCTATTGAAATAAAATGAATCACACATAAATGTAAAAATACACATTTATGAGGAAAAATCCTGAATTAAAAACTTTACTTGCGTAAAAGTACATCATTATTAACAGATAAATGTAAAAAAAAACATTACAAGTAATGGTGCAGTACTTATTACGTAGAACAGACCCTTTTTGTGGTGACATTATTATTTATTATAGAACTGTCTATCCTAATAATTACTGTGGATGCATGAAAGCAGAATCAGCATTTTTCAAACCAATTCAGTCTATAACTACGCAGATGATACCCAACTATATTTATCTATGAAACTAGATGAAACCAATCATTTAGTCAAACTTCAAGCTTGTTTAAAAGACATAAAGACTTGGATGTCCTGTAATTTTCTACTCCTTAATTCAGACAAAACTGAGGTTATTATATTTGGGCCCAAAAATCTCAGA
>JAUMHL010000027.1:25209271-25224795 GCA_032362345.1 Sandelia bainsii
GAGTGTGCATGGTTGTTTGTCTCTATGTGTCGGCCCTGCAATGGATTGGCGACCTGTCCAGGGTGTACCCTGCCTCTTGCCCGATGACAGCTGGGATAGGCTCCAGCTCCCCGTGACCCTTACGAGGACAAGCGGTTAAGAAAATGGATGGATGGATGGAATCAGTTTTTATAAAATGATCATGTTTTCTAGTAGTAGTAGTGTAAACAAGTATAAAATGGAGGTTTCTGTGAAATGTTTTGTGCATTTTACCACTGGTTTTATCTTATTTTGTGTGTCACGGTGCACTGTGCTAGCTGAGGGTTAATCATTATTCATTAATAAATGACATACTTCATTACATTAACAACAACTAAACACTAAAACTATTAACAGGATTATTGTTGACGGTGCTTTGCTACAGGTAATTGTTTGAATGTTATGATTGTGTTTATTGTTGTAAAAATAATCAGAGATTTTTGTGAAATACTTGATTAATGAAAATGAAAACTACTCAGTCCAGTTTTCATCTTCTTGGACTCAGTCTGTTTGTGCCACCCAGTGGTGTTGATCTGGATCACATTAATGATACATTTAGAGAAAAGAAATCAAACTGTTAATCAAGATTCAAGATTTTTTATTTGTCACATACATAGTTATACAGTGTACAACACGCAGTGAAATGTATCCTGAGCCGTCCCTGTTCTAAAGGCTGTGCAAACTTTACAAATTCCAATTAGGTTAAAGTTAAAAATTTACAATTGAAAGTGTGAAGGTAAATAAGAATATAATAAAATAAGAAACTAGGGCTAATTATAAGTGCAAGCTAAAATGCAAGCAAGAAATTATGTTCGAAAGGAACAGTAGCACAGACATCACTGGGTAGAGTGGATATGAATAATGTGAATAACGCAGCGTTTCCGCATCTGCGTTCACCAGGGGACAGTGAAGGCAGCACACATACCATCCGCTGATTGGTCCGTTCTGCGCTGTTTTGACCACGTGACAGTGAAAATGGCTGACAGTGAAGAGAGAAAACATGGTAAGTTGCATTTTGAAACGTCTCGCTGGATTAAAAGAAGCTGTTTTCGGGACTCAGAGCTGGTTGTTTACGTGCTAATAAACTTAGACTCTTTCGGAGAGAAACCCGCCTCAAACTGGATCAACTCTTCAGTCGAGAATGAAGCTAAAGCAGCTAGCCGGCTAAGCTAAGTCCGAACCTGCTAGCTGCTCGTATGATAATAACTCAACTATCATCTTATTTCAACTTTAATAAAGTAGTTAAACAACCTGTGTTCAGAAATTGGTTGTTAACAAATATATTCAACACCCACAAGAAGATGTCAGCTGTGATAAAAGGTCAACAGATTGTGTGGTACCTTACAAACACAGTTGTGTCTGTGCTGTGTGTATCAGGTGATGTGAACCTGTCTCTCTGTCTGTGTCTCAGGTCAGGACAGTATACTGGAGCCACTGTGTTTTCCAGAGCAGCCCTGGACTAAAGACTCCAGTGCTCCCAGTCTGCAGCGTCCCAGTGCAGAGCTGCTGGCGTGTCTGTTCTGCCCCGAGTCCGTCCCTCTGCTGCAGAAAGATGTCCTACTGAGACACCTGCTGCTGGAGCACAAGCTCGTCATCGCAGACGTCAAACTGATCGCAGACCTCCCAAAGTACGAGCTCTGTCCTCTGTCTACGAAACCACTGGACATTCAGGGCGTCAAACGTATAAAAGTGTGTCACATTTCAGATGAACACAGACCAGGGTTTGTAGTAGAATTAGGTAAATATAGCAGTTTGCTGTGGGCTCTTACTGGTCAGCCACTGCTGGTAACTAGTGAGGCTGGGTGACTTCCTGTGTGGAGTTGTGTGCATGTTCTCCCTTCAGATACTCCAACTTCCTCCCACAGGTCAAAGACATACATTTAGAGCAGGGATTGGCGATTACTGTGTGTAAATGGTTGTCTGACTGTGTAACCTGACAGCTGAGACTGGCTCCAGCCCCCCAGTGCCACTTAACAGGAAGAGTTGTTAGGATGGATGGAACACCTTAGTACTGCAGCTTCAGCGAGACAATGTGCAGGAGTTTTGAATGCTTTTGTCGAGACTGTGCTAAGTAAAATCTCCCCTATCCAGTGAGCAGTGCTGTTGCTTTTCTAATCTTCTCCTCCGTCAGGTACATGCTGTACTGGAAAGGCAGATTCCTGGAGCAGCCTGTCACAGATTTCTGCAGCGTGATCAAGACCAACTCCACTGGTCCAGTTGGTGAGTACAGGCGTAGACTGCAGTTCAGAGGGTCTTCACTAAAATCATTTGGAGTGAACATGTACAGTAGCACAACTATTTAGAATAAGGAAAACATTACTTCATTAAATCAGAGTAGCTTTGAAATGATCTTATTCCTCTCTGTAGGACAGTGTCATATAATCTGTGTCATTTTCCTGCTTTTTTTCAGTGAAACATTCAAACCTAAACGTCATTGTTTTACGGCTGCATCATTTCATCAGATGGAAGTATTCTACATGTCTTGTTTTTTCGACACTGTGAACATTGTGAAGACTGTGTGTTGTTGCTCTTCCAGATAAACAGGAGAACTATTTTCTTCTGTGCGACGTCCTTCCAGAGGACAGAATCCTCAGAGAGAAGCTGCAGCAGAAACGACTGGTGAGACCAAACCCAACATCCTGCCCCTGTCTCTAATAAAACTACATTTAGTTCCCTTCAGTCATGAATCGAGAACTAAAACAGTTTTCTGTCGGTGTGAGCGTGGGCTCACAGATAAGCCAAGTTATCCTGATGTGAAAATCACATTAGAGTTTTTACTGAATTATCATTACCACTATATTCCAGGAGGAGGTGCTGGAGCAGCAGCAGAGAGAGAGAGAGGACAGCAGCTTCCATCGTCTCTGCATGTTCTGCAGCGAGGAGTTCACTGGAAACAGGTAACTGCACACGTGACAGGAATTGGATGCTTTTCTTTCTGCTTAATGTTAGAATGAACAGGAAGAAACAGTGAAATTAGAAATGAATTCTGTTAGTGCTGGTGGTTCAGTCACATTTCATGCTTCTTCATCTAAAAATGAGAAAAAAAGAACTGGATCAGAGAAAAGATCCAGTTTAGAAACTAAATGTCAAACAATGTATTTTTGTTCTTAGTAAAACAATTATTTAGTTAAAAATACACCAAATAACTTATTAATAACTTATTGTCTTCACTTGCAGGAGTAAAATGTTTAGTTTTTTCCATTAAAGAATTAGAATCAAACCAACACTTTCTGTCTTTCAGTTCGACTGGTTCCTGCTGGAGATATGTCAAGCTTTAAAAACACCTCACACACGTGGGGTTTTGGGTTTAAACGCTTCCATTGTGTTTTTCAGGTCGTCGCTGCTGAACCACATGGCCAGAGAACATTCTTTCAGCATCGGACTGCCGGACAACATCGTCTACTGTGACGAGTTCCTGGACGCTCTGCAGAGCAAACTGGACAAGTAAGAGCTGACGCTGAAGTGACAGTGTGACCGACCATGTTGGAACACGTGGCCTGGAAAAGAAGTCAAAGACATTTTGTCAGTTAACTTATGTCGATTAATTTGCCAAGATCAGGGTTCAGTTCATATTGTGTTCTCTCGTCAGTCTGCAGTGTTTGTACTGTGAGAAAACCTTCCGAGATAAAACCACGCTGAAGGATCACATGAGGAAAAAAGCTCATCGCCGCATCAATGCCAACAACTGCGAGTACGACCGCTTCTACGTCATCAACTATCTGGTAAGACAGAAACTTCATCACACTCAGATGTTCAAAGATGTTTAATCATGTTGAGTATAAAACACACAGATTTCTGACAGGTAGAAACATGCATGAAAATGAAAACTGTACAAGTGTAGTGAACACAATAATGTGAACATACATTTAAAGTCTAACTAAAACCTGATTTATTGATTTTTAAATGTATAATAGTTTCTATTATTAAAGAGAAGCTTCATCTGCTCAGCTTTGTCCCCAGTTATTGTGACAGCTGAGTTGATGGTTTTAGCAGATGTGTATCAGGGGAGGATTCTTTGTGATCTTCACACGTCTCTGTTCTCGTCTCAGGAGCTGGGGAAGACCTGGGAGGAAGTGCAGAGTGAAGATGACCGCGAGCTGGTCGACGATGAGGATGAGTAAGTTTATCCAGCAGGAACCACACAGAACGCATCAGTCTGGGGCCAGAACATTCAGGTTTTATAGACTGTTTCCACTCCACTGCCTCGTTTTTAGTTTTCTCCTCAGAGGAACACTTGACTTTAAAGAGACCTTATTTTTTATCACGTCTTCTGTGTGAACCTGATTTGTCTTCCTCGTCCTCTCCGAGCTGTCTGACGTCTCTGTTCTCGTCCACAGTGATTGGTCAGACTGGCAGGCTCATCCCGTCTCTGCTGTGTGTCTGTTCTGTGACCATCAGTCAGAGACGATGGACCAGATCTACACACACATGAAGGTACAACAGCACTTACTCGGACACACACACGTTACTGCAAAACGATCCCTTTCCTCTGCTTCAGTAGCTGTAGCCATTAACCGATTTACAGGGTGAAGAAAATCCTTTCTCTGAGGTCAGCAGTAGCACGTGTTTAATGTACCAGTAGTAAGCAGCAAATCAAAAGTGGCGATTTAAAATGTCATTTTATTATGTTAATGTGCACGTTTAACATTAATCTCAGCACAGCTGAAGCCAGCTGAAAGAGAAGTTTGGACCTGTAGGTGGTGGTGTGAGATCATTAAAATCTTTAGGATTCATTATCTAGGAACGAACGAGAATCCACTTGATCAACATTAAGATGTTTGACTCTGACAGCCGAGTGATTTGGGAGCAACGTGTCTTGTCCTGTGGCGTCAACTTCAGGACAATCTG
Organism: Sandelia bainsii; assembly: GCA_032362345.1. NCBI lineage: Eukaryota > Metazoa > Chordata > Actinopteri > Anabantiformes > Anabantidae > Sandelia > Sandelia bainsii. The sequence goes on from JAUMHL010000027.1 coordinate 25,214,138, forward strand.
TGTTTCAGTCATGTTAGCAGCGCGACTGTCCAGTAATGTCTCTGTATTGGTTGGTCCCTGTTTCAGGAAGCTCACGGCTTTGACCTCCATAAACTGAAGATAGAACTCAGTAAGTAAAAACACGCTGCACAACACTCAGTGAAGGAAACAATAAAGACTTCACAGCATGCAGGTCTGTGACAGAGAGACTGACATTAGTAAGGTGTAGTGATGAGGACAGATCTTCCATCTGTGAGTATACACTCACATGAACATCCCGCTCTGGTGCGTCTCTCCTCAGACCTCAGGTTTTACCAGCAGGTCAAACTGGTGAACTTCATCCGACGACAGATCCACCAGAGCCGCTGCTACGGCTGCCAGGAGAAGTTCGACTCCAGAGCCGAGGTCCTGCGTCACGTCGTGGCTGAAGGTCACGTGATGAAGCTGCCAGAGACGTCGACATGGGATCAGCCACAGTGAGTCAGACAGACATAAAGTCATCTTTATTTTCTGTCTTTATGGGGGTGTTCAGCTGCTCACGCTGTCTGGTAAACATCTGTATGCAGCTGTGTTCGTGCTCAGCACAGCAACAGTGAGGGGTGATGTTCCTGCAGCACTGCTGGCTCCAGTGACTGGTTCTCACCACGTAGCTGCACCGTCTCACTCGTTCCAGAATTAAAAGTAAAGTTTTGATGCGACACATGTCAGAAACTGTACTTTTAGATGTAAGATGTTACAGGTTGTAATAGTTGTCTGATTCTACGACAACAAAGTGACAACACAAGCTGTGAATGACATTTCATGATGCAAAGCATTATGGGAGAAAACCACCCATAACAAAAGCAAGACAGAAAAACAATCAGAGCGACTGTTCTTTTACCTCTGTCTGTCCTCAGGTATTTCTTCCCCACATACGAGAACGACGCCCTCCTGTGCACACTGTCCGACAGCGACGAAGACCAAAGAGACGAGACAAGTCATGGTGAGGACGTTCCGGTGATCGCAGAGGACGTCTCCAACCTCAGAGAGCTAAAACAGAGCAGCGTCCTCAAGCAGCTGCTGAAGAACAGAAGCTCCTGTAGCTAAGACGATTCCTAGTCTACCATTGTTCCTCTCATCAGACAGGTCGTCGTCTGTGAACAACAACCACTCTTAAACAGTACTGCGCACAAACAGACACGCACTTTACCAAACGTCAGGAGCTGTTTGAGTGTAACCTCCTACTCCTACTGCAGTGTAGACACTCACTGTTACAACGTACCACAGCCTGGAGGACATCATGTTTGACACAGAGATGAACAAAAAGCGTCTTATTTTTGTGAAATAAATATCGGGTTTAAAAGTTTGGTGTCTGAGCTCATATTCACAAACTGTCAGTAGCACAGCACGAAAGTTGGATCTTTAAGAGGAACAGTGAAAATTATTAAGCTAATCAGTCAAAAACCTCATCAACAAGTTGGTGGAATCCAGATATGAGCCTGTCTGACTCTGAAGCTCACTGACAGGCAGGTTTTTCATCCGTCCTAAAACATTAATGTGGATATGGGAGGTCTGTGATATTCCACATCATTTGATTCATTTTCAGAAGGATTAAACTGCTGTCTGACACTAATTACATTAATAATATTAGGATTTTCAGAAAGTTCTATCACCATTGACAAACAGTGTTTAGCACAAATAGTTAAGAGACTAAATTCAATATTCCTTTTAAGTCTCCTGGAGATAATGTAGAGATTTGAGCTTCTATAAAACTCTGATAAGAATCAGTTCAGACAAACCTTTGTTCCATATTTTAACAATTTGTTTCATGTACAGTTTAAATCAGCCTCGAGCTTGTGGTAAATTGAGAAGTCTTTCCTTTGAGAAGATGTGTTGTCTGGAAATCAACGTATTGTAGCGTAACAGGCCTGTTTCCTGTGTGGAGCTTCAGTCTGTTCAGTGCATTGCTACAGCTGCTCACTAGAGGGCAGCACCATCCTATTTAAAACAGGTTCCTGCACTATGTTCAAAGTTCACATATTTTGTTGTTCAAACAAGTGAAAGTCACACAAATGTCCCCCCCCCCCACTCACCTCTGCTGGCGTCGTGAGCTGAGGTTTGGAGACTGAAACGCGTGATAGAAAATCATTACGTGTCACTATGATAAGACGTTTTCCAAGCACAGTCCCGCTCTGATGTGATCACCTCCAGCACCACTTCTGTTCCACACTCACACACCAGATGTGGAGGTCACAGTCCCACTTTCATTTTTCAAATCCTGGCTAAAAAAAAACAACCCTCGACACCTCCCCTCGAGTTGCTATTAGATCCAATCACAGCAAGTTTTTATTTCAATTATTTAACTATTAGAAAATCTGTTTTGCTTTAACATGACCTGCATTTTCACTTCTGTCTCTAAAACTCTCTGGTCAACACTGGCTGTGAATAAATATATTTCTTACGACCTTCTTTTTACAACATACATTTATAACGTGCTGTGACTGAGGTCAGGTTTAGACCCAGTCCAGGACAAGTCTCACTATTGCCACTAGTGACAGTTTGACAGAACTGGTTGGTTTTGTGTTGGGGTCGGCACCGACCTGTTTTTAGGTTTTAAATACATAGAATTACCACATAAATTTATTTATTGAATCAAGGCTTTATGACTTTGTCAGAAACCTCTATTTAAACAAAATTTTAAAAAAAATTAAATTTTTTACTAAATTATAAAATGCTGTGGTGAAAATAATGACCTTTGTGTATAATATAAGATTCTAAAACAATAATTGGTGCCAAAGCTGAAATCATAAACGTGCTGTCAGCCAACAGCCCACTGACAGCCAGCTCCTCTGCCAACCCCATAAGTAACATGTAAGGCATGCATAAGACCAATTCAGTTTAGAGTTGGTGACTTGCAGGGTGCACATTTCCAGTTTACAGCATGCAAAAATGAGAAGAAGATTTACAATAATCCAAGCTCTGGATCACATCTGGACACAGAGCAGCATAGTGATACAGATGAGCAGGTTTCTGAGGAGGAAGATGATGTATCAACCAGAACAGACAGACAAACCTGATGAGTCTGATCAGATCATCACCAGTGTCAAAGCTGCTCCTGTTCCTGCTGAATCATTCAAATCTGAAAGTGGTATCATCTGTTGGAGCTCAGTAACTCCTAACTTACATGGCAGGGCAGCTACTGTCAGCATCATCAAAATGACCCCTGGGATCACAAGCTTTGCTGTGAGAGTAAGTAACAACAAGACATGGTTTGATCTGTTCATGCCACTGTCACTAAAAAAAGTCATCACTGACACAAACCTTGACGGAAAAAACTCCACAGCTACATGTGGAATGACATTGATGAGGAATACTTGGATGCATTTGTGTTGTTGACGCAAATCCACCTAGGGTGGAACCCAACCAAAACAACAAGTGGAGAATGTTTTTTGATTAGCTAGGAAGTTCCCTTGACAAGGCTCATTTGGAGCAAAGGGAACTGGTGCCCTGAGAGCCAGCCACAGCAGCCTTGCTCAGACAGCTGCAGAGCTCACCTAGCACTCTGTCCATGCCATCACCAACACAGAGCATTAGTGCCAGCACCCTCCTCAGTCATCTGTGCCTCAACATCAACAAGCACAGCCACAGCCACACTGAGGCCACCTGATTCTAAAAGAAAGGGATCTCAGATCTGCTCTGCACTATTGCAAAAATATCTCTGCAAAGAACATGCTAAAAGTGTCACACATGCATCGAAACACACACACTGGCTCACTAGTACTTGATTTCTATTGGTTTGATTTGCTTGTTTGTTTGACCTTGCAAATCTACATTTTGTATTATTACTAGTTCTGCTTTTCATTTTTTCTTATTTGTATTGAAGTTCTATTTTTTTTAAAAGAAGACCTTTTTCTTAAAGTAAATATATACAGGTCAAAATTTACCCATAACACCATAGATGTTACTATAGTTAATAATATTAAAATAAAAAATTAAAATAAAACAAATTTATTTAAGAGATGTGTCCTAATACTCCTCAGTAATAGTCAGGTAACATAAAAACATTTTTTTTATTTATATATTTCTCTTGAGGTTCATTTTTCCATTTTTTAAATTGAAAACGAGAGGTATGCTGTCAAAAGAAAGGCCACACCAAAAATATTAAAACCAATCTTTTCATTGATAAGGAAGCCTAACAAGGTAACCACGAGGTTAGAAACAAATTGGATGATAAATAATTGTTCTGAGGGTATTTTAGGCTGATTTAGGACACAGGTTGAAACCGACCCGTTAACATCAGAGATAGAGATAGAGAGATGAGTCTGACAAATTGGTACAGACCTGTTAACAGAGCAGCTTTCTCCTGCAGATCAGTTATCAGCCACGGAAATCTACAGCCTGACCACACAGAGGTCATGGTGTGAGGATTGTTGCAGCCTCCAGGCAAAACTAGCAGAGCTTTAAACAGCTAATTTAAGTTTTTTTTGCTGCAGCTCTTTCCTGGTGCACTTTTACTTTCTCAGCATCCAAATGTGTAAGTTTCTGTAATGAAATTTGGTTCCAGAACAGACAGACGTCTGAGCAGCTGGTGAAACCCAGCAGATATATTGTATCCCAGCCTGTTTGTGCCACCGAGCAGTAAAATCCTTGCTGATTGCCCCTTTTAAACTGGGTGGACAGGTTTTTTTCCTGAAAGAGCTGCTGGCTGTTCTGGCAGCCGGGCAGTAGTTGAACGTTGGGTGAATAACAGCAGGACTCGTTCTGCTTGGGTTCAGCCTCCACAGCCGGCCAAATCAGAAATGACACGCAATGAAGGAGGAAAGGAAACGAGTTTCCCCAGAGAACAATCTGGAAAATAACTCTATTCAAACACACAGAGAGAGAATATTGACAGAGTCACACTCTCTCTCACAGCCAATCAGCTTTTAGTTGCATTTTATCAGAACAGTCTCAGAACATCTGCTGCCACTTTCTCTGATTCTCTGCTCGACTGTTTCAGTGTCTCTCCGCCAAGTCTTGGATAAATCCAGGTTTGGCATCGATGACTCGTCAAACACAAACAATAACTGTGTGTGTGGAGCTCAGAGACTTGTGCTGGGGGAGGTGATGGAGGGGCAGCGCATGTGTTTAAACCCAGATGATCATACAATAGCAGAAGCTCCTTGTTGGTTCTGTTTGGAGAGAAAAAGCCAGAAAAACCTGACAGAAAGTCACAGTTACAGAACAGAGGTTTTATTTATTCAGTTTTATCCTTGGTTAAAATAGAATGCTTCACTTACAATCAAATCTTTTCTATTTTTAAAAGATCCAAGTTGTTTTCAACATTTCATTTAGGAATCAGCACTTGGACTGATGCATGGGGTGATCATGAACTATTTCAACGGATATATGGAATTTTTCAGCACTGCAAGGTTGTAGCTAAGGAGCTACGTAGCTTGTCATGTGAGATTCACACTAGTGGCCTAAAATAATAGATATTCAGAAACAGAAGTGGGCTAATTCATTAATTTCGTCTGCTGCAGCAGTTGCCATCTGCTCGTCTGTTCCCACAGAGTTCAGCACAGCCGGCCGATCACAGCTTTTAAAATGTGAAAATAAAGATTTGTCAGGAGACTACCAACGACAAATCACTGACGCAGCAACAGCTGCCTTTCACTGGCACAATGACACCAGCAACGTGACTGCTGTGATGGAGAGAACTACACCTTCGGAGTAGAGTGATTTGTCTTGACAGTGTGACGGTGCTTCCACGCAGCATCAGCATCATCATCATCATCATCATCTCACCTTCACAGCAGCTTAGACTGATGAGACCTTCATCCAACCAAACTGAACTACTGAAGCAATCTGAGACATGAGCGAAACCCAGCAACGGAGCATGTGTAATAAAGTGAGTCACTGTTGAAAGTGATGTGAATCCAGTGACCTGCAGCTGCCAGAGTCACCTTGAAGGTTGGCCCAGTGATCCACACGCTCACTCTGGCTGACATGTTCCTTCATTACCATGAACACACCAGACTTTATTTTGACTCAGTACCACATTCACTGTCCTGCTGTTTCAGAGAATTACTAAATGTCTGTGAAGTGTTTAGAGACAGTTTGGAGCCGAGAACCACAGACAGCCGTCACTTCCTCTGCTTTGCCTCAGCTGAAGAAGTCTTTAGAGATGGCCTCCACAAAGTTGGGAGCTGACATGAGGATGCCGATGGTGCAGAGGATGGTGAAGACAGAGAACGCCACCAGACACAGCCGGTCGATCACGGCTGCAGCAAACTTCCACTCGCTGCAGACCGTCTCCTCCTCATCCTGCCCGCGGAAACGCCTGGCGATGTATCTCACCTCCTCCAGGATCTGGTTCAGCTCCACTTCCAGCGCTGAGCCCCTTGCTGCTGCTGCTGCTGCTCCTCCTCCTCCTCCTCCAGCCCCACCTGCTGCCCTCAGCACGTCCTCCTCAGTACCGACACTTCCTCCCACCATCCGCGAGCAGAGGAGCTCGGGCTCAGCAGGGGAGGCGTAGTGCAACCCCTCCATGCCTCGAAAGCCGACGTAGAGGAGGTTGCCGTTGGGTACCTGCGGGTGGTGTCGCAGTGACCCCTGGCTGACACTGAGCTCCAGGCTGGACAAGCTGCCACGTCGGCGCTTGGCGGCGTTGTGGCACGCCAGACGGACCTTCGTCTCACCGGGACGCCGCATCCTCAGGAACCAGGCGCACCAGTTCAACAGAATCACACGGGTCTGAAGTGAAAAAGGAAGAGAAATGGCAAAAAGATGGTGAATGAAATGTTGGAGAGATGGTTTATTGTGCAGGGATTTTATTAGAGAGATTTAAAACACATTTTAAAAAAACCTGCCAAAATTTCAAGTTGGATGAAATTACAAAACCAAACATATCTGAAGGACATGTAACTGCAACCACATTAACTATTAGAGCAATGAATAAATTATTTACACTGATGAATCTGTATTTGTCACACATATTGATACTAATCACATACGTTCACAGAAAGCAAACTTCATTTGATTTGATATCCAATCATGCAGCACAATGGTTCTGTTTAGACTCCCGGCACTTGGTAAAGATGGTTGTCTGGGTTAATACAGAAATAACGTCAGTTTAAAATGAACTGATGTTTGCTTTTTGAGTCAGACTAAAGTGTGGACTGCAGGTTAACATTAGTAAGAGAGCGATGGTCAGAGATTAACCAGCAGCGGCCTCAGAATATTTACAGGACTTAGTCGAAAGTTGACTTCACAAACTGAGCGTTAAGATTTACATAAAATGAGCTGATTAAGATTCATTTATGCAAAAATGTGTTTATGTGGGAAAAATGTGCATGAGAGAGATGTGAGCTCATGTAAGACATGTACGAGATATAGATATATATATCTATATGTATGTGTGTGTGTGATAAAATTAGAGCATGAGTAAAGTGTTGCTGCTCGACTCTCAGATGAAAACTTCTCCTACCGTGAAATATTTCAGTTCACACTCAGCTCATTAAATATTTACCTGCCAGACTCTTTAGTGTCGACTGTGAGAGTCTGAACGTCAGAGCTCTTCACTCCTTCAGTCCGGTCACTTGAGACTCTTCCTCAAAGACACCAGCACAGTCAGATTCTGTTGTTTTCTATTAGTTTCTTTTCATAGTATCCTGTTTCTTCTCTTCATCATAATTTAGTTAGATCCTTCCCTTCTTTCCTTTAGAGAGCAGTTTTTCTTCCCCTCTTCCTTTCTTGGAGTAAATACTCAATCTCTGAACTGTCGGGATAAATCTGAGCAGGGGAATAGCAGCGATAGGAACTAAGAATTAATGCAAAGAGTCAGATTTTGAGGAAAAGATATTAAAAGTTGTTTTCCGTTAGTGTTTCACATCAGTTACTGCTCTCCAGCTCAACTGAATCTCCACATACAAAGAGATTTGTCTTTTCAGCCTCACACCTTCACCTTCACAGATCAGCAGTCATCCCTCCTCTTCCTCAGCAGGAACATTCACACAAACACACCAACAGCTCTGATCTTCAAACTGAAGTCCACCTTAAAGGAATTTCTCTTGTTCTGTTTCCCAAAGAGCATGTGTGTACTGTACATGGATGTTTAAAGAATGTTAAATTTGAAACATCATTGTGAGGACATTTTGGTTGGTTCTTGCACCTTCAAAGGGCTGTTTGAGGCTCAAGACTTGGTTTCAAGACTTGGTTAAAGCTAGAATCAGGATTAAGTTTACCGTTAGACATTTAGTTGTGATGGTGCGGGTTTAGGGGACACATGTCAACAAGTAGATATTAAAATGCCTTTCTTTAAGCTTCAAGCTCCTGAAAAATATATGAGAGAGATATGTTTACAGCCAACACAGCTCTCAGTGTGTAGACTGGCACAGCTCGTTTAGAGCTCGTTAAGGAACTGAAGCTCGTTAAAGCTGACTGACCCACAGAGGTTAACATTTTGCATAGAAGAGGAGGAGGTAACTGACCCACTGTGGCATGTGTCCTCCATCAGGGTCATGGTGATGATACTGAAGAACCACAACTGTAGCGATGACCGACAGACCTACAATCACCATGGTGGTCGCAAAGTACTGAGCTGAAACACAAAATGTCAAAGATAGACCTAGATAACATTGCTGGGAAGGGGGCGGCTGGACTACCTTGTTAATCCTGCTGCCACCTTAACCCAACTTCAGATAAGTGGTAGACAGTAGACAGACTGGTCTGGGATCAAACCACAAGGACTGGAGCCATTATATTTTCAAGTTGTCTGTCCATCCCATTCTTGTGAATATAATATCTCAAGACTGACGTCACGTACTTCTGTCTTGTTAGGCTGACACATTTCACTATTCATCCAAGTAGCTACTTTAGTCTGTGGAAAGTTGCTAGGAGAATGATATTGGTTTCACTTAGTAGATATAATAATCACACCTCTTACAAGCCCTCCTACCACCATTAAAGTGGGTTGTTAACTGACTTTCTGGTGGATGTGTGAAGTGGTCTTCATTTTTCTGGGTACGGATGAAAGAAGATATCGATTGTGTCTAAGGCCTCCACCTCTGTTGAGGGAGGACTTTTCCACATGCATATGTATATCCTCTCTCATGACCCTCGTGTACCACTTGTCTTCTCTGTCCAAAATGTGAACATTATTGTCCTAAAATTAGTTTCCTCTGTCCTTCAAATGAAGGCACCCAGCTGATTCTGGTCCTGAGGTGTTGCTGCTCTTACAGTAGAAATGTGAGGCCAGTAGGTTTCACAGGAAGGTATTAAAGTAAATGAATAGCTTTACAATTACTTTTAATTAATGCGACAACGACGGAAACAGAGATAAATCAGGTGCAGGAAGTGTAATGGCTGAGCAGTATGATAAAGTGATAAAGCATTAAGTCACCTATGAGAGGAACAGAGTCAGACGTTGCCGGCATGATCTCAGCCACCAGCAGCATGAAGACCGTTAGAGAAAGCAACACTGTGATACCTGCAGACACAGAAAGTGATGAGTTATTATTTAAACTGATGATCCACACCTGAAGACTCAGACTGTGCCATCTGGTCTCCTGATTATGAAAGAGTATCACAAACCCACTGTTGTCATACCATGCCGTTTCCTTTCTTTATAGGTTTTGACATGAAGATTTTGAAAACAACTGTCGTGCTGGTTTTATTGGAACAGTTTCACCCCTGGATGTTCTCACATCTCTGGCAGCACTGAGTGAACAGCTGCTGAGCTTAGGCTTGGAGGAAATTGGAGGCGATTTCGACAGAAAGACTGATATGAGATAAAAAGATGTTCATTGTGCAATTCCCTGGACTGAACAACATGGTATGAATCCATATTGTGTGATATTTTGCCAAAGTCTGTGAAAGTTGGAGAGAATTATTTGTGGTGCTAATTTAAGTTTGGTCTTAGATTGAGGACTGAGCATATTTTGTAGGTTTGTGATACAAGTGCTTATATGATAGTGGAGATTCAGCACTAACGAAATACTTCTTTTGGAGCTTATAAGAAATATACGTGTTTGTGTACGGAATCCTTATTTCATTTCATTTCTGAATATAAAAGACAAAAGCACCAACACAAGAACTTTGACAAAAACAGAAAAAGTACAGTCCACACTTTCTGGAAACACTTCATGTCTGTATCACATCATGTGGTTTGAATAAGTGCAATGTGTGTATTTGACAATAAGCACTGAAGCATGACAAAACCTGGTAACGAGGATTTCCAGAGTGTCCTGTTGACACCTGCTGACTTACAGTATCAACATTTGCTTCAGCTGAATGTTGAGAGGTAAAGGTCGACTGCCCTCGACATTCAGCTTTGATGTGTGTAAATTAAATTTCCAGTGAGAGACGCTGTATCTGGTCTCAGCAGCATGAAGCCTCCCAGCAGCTTTAACTTCCTGTTTCAGGATGTTTTATGGTTGATGTGTATCGACCCAGAGCCATCAGTCAAAACGCCTCCAGTAGAACACATCTTAAAGGTTCAGTCACACAAGATTATATACACACATATTTTCTGACTTTCATTTAGTGCTACCTGCCAGATATGCTGTATTTTTTGCAAGTCCAACCTGTGTACTGTATATTTTTCTTAGGTCGCTGCTGCTAAAGAGATCTATTGATTAATTTCTGGGCTGATTGACGGTAGGCGTATTGCGTCACTTCCTGTTGCCGATACTGATCGTTCTGTTACACGTTGTGTTGTT
>JAUMHL010000027.1:25230308-25245328 GCA_032362345.1 Sandelia bainsii
GTAGTGTGAACTTTTTACGTTTTCCATAAATTTAACCCGAAAGCCAAATATCCCTAACTTTTTGTGAGTAGTGTAAGAAGTGACAGAAATAGCTGTGTGGAGAATATAAAGAGGAGACAGAAGTTTTGACTCAAATCTAACTTAACAACCAAGAATCCAGGCTGGTACAATCATTTTCCCTTCAGCTGAGGACCAGATCCAATATTTAATCATTTCTAATAGCTGCAGATCCTGAGAAAGTGCCTTTATTTCCACTCCTGTGTGGTTCTGTAACTCTCTTTATGTCGGAGGTGTCTTATACATCTCACTTTGTAGTTAATAATTTTCATACTCCTTCACTATAGCCAAGCACTATGTGATTAAGTATGAAAAGTCTCTCAGTTTAAATTTGCTGCCACAGGCCAGGGTCATAGTCCAAGTCCAACTTTCACACTAGAAACAACATTTCAGTTTAATGCTGATGTTGATGTGCTCTTACCCACGAGGTCCCACTCTCCATTGGCGATGTACCCAGTGACGTCAGCTTCGATCATCTGCAGGTCCAGAGACCAACCGCCATAGGTCCACGAGCCAAACTTTAGGTTGCAGCGCTGGACGTCGAATGGAAACCAGCGCACGTCGATGTAGCAGGTGCTCTTGAATATTCCTGGAATAAAACATTCAGTTTTATTGGTATAATTAAATGTAAAGAAAATGATTCGAGAAATAAAGCTTGTACAAAGGAGATAAATAAATGACAAAGAGACTGGAGTAAAGTGAAGGTCAAAGGCACAAAGACAACAAAACAAGCTGAGTAAGCACAGAGGAAGAAGCAACCAAAGCTGGAAATGTGTCTGACACAAGATCCAAGTCAAAGAAAAGTAGTTCCTCACAATGTGGAAAAACAGACATTCTGGAGAAACTTGTGAAAAAGATAAAACCCCCAAACTATATATATAAAAACTATACTATGTATAGGAAATTATTTAAAATGGGGTCCAGTGAGTGCTTTGATTCCCAGTTCCTCCAGGCTACATGTCAAGATGTCCTTGGACAAGACACTGAAACCCTATAGTAACACTCACTGCAGCTGTCCAAACAACAAAGTCCCAAAGTGGATCAATGAAGTATCTCAGTGTTATAACAACTATCTGGAAGTTGAGTCATGATAACTGGACGTCTTTCTTGTTCTGTCGAAACATTTCACTACTCCTCCATCAGTCTGAATAAAGAGTGAAATGTTACGACCTAACAAGAAGATGGTCCAGGTGCCATGACTCAACTTCACTCTGCACAGTTTCATCCTTTATGTTGGTTTATTTTTACAACTGAGACCAAAGATGCTGAAACACCACCCACTAATCTCAGCTGTTACTACTAATAAAGCCGTTACTTTTATTGCCTATTGATTTCTGATCAGCCGAAGGGGTTTCACTTCTCTTCCTGACACATTTTTGCTCGGCTATAAATCACTGTTCGATCTGCAAACACAAACAGACTTGTTTCTGTCAGCAGAGTCATGACTCTCAGGTCGTCAATAAGGACCATCACCCCACCTGATGTCCTCTGGTTGACCAGGTGACCTCATGATGACCCCGGCCCCCTCAGTGTGTATTGGGTTATTGTGTGTTCAGTTCCAAGTGGACTTCCAAGTCCGCTTCTAAATTCTAAGTTATTATTATTTAACAGCCACGCTATCGGCTTTGTGAATGTTTAGAGCTAAATGCTAATGCCAGCATGTTTCTGTCCTCACAGTGACAATATCAGCATGCTAATCTTCACCGTCTTTTTTATGACAAACTCCGTAAAGATTTGAACACATAAACAAGAACGATCAATGGAGGAAAACAGATACAAAAGCTCAGACACAGCTACAGCAGCTGAAGCATCAACAGACCACTCAGCAGCTCCATTCAGTTTGTTTAGTGTGCTAACATTTGCTAATTAACACTGAACACAGAACAGCTGGGGTTGTAAACCAGAATTACCGAGCCGATGCTGGCGCTAGAGAACAGGTCAGAAGATCGTCAAATTTCTCAAGGTTCATCCTGAGGGGAGCATGAGCGTCTATCAAACAGTAGAGGGGAAACAAACCACAAATAGCAGGTGCGTTCAGGTGAGATAAGCGTGTTACCTGGTGGCAGGTACTGGCAGTAACCGGTGGAGTTGACCACGATGTTAGTGTGGAAGGAGGCATCGAATCTCTCGTCAGCACTGTGGAGACATAAAGACGGACAAACGGTCGGTGTTCATCAGTGACACATATTCATGGCTACAGGCCAAAGCATTGTACTTATTTACCTGTGAGCACATAGTCTATCATCTGTAGCCTCTAACCTGAACCAGATCCACACTAAACTTCATTCTAGCCTAAACCCTCAAACGTCACCTTGTCCACTTATCACTGCCCTTGCTTTTAAAAACAGTCCTCACCCAGACCAGCCTTTCCAAACTGTCCTCAGCTTTCTTTTCCTCACTGCTCAAACACACGTCCCCAGATAAAGCCCCTTAAGACAAATTTGTGATGTTATGCTGTATAAATATAATGGGACTTGACTCCAGCTACAGTAAGTTTGCTGTAAAAGTTGACCCAGTAATCAGACAGACTCTGGCCCCGTTCATCGGCCCCCTCTCACCGAAGCCTCACCCAGTCAATATTCCCTCTGCCCTCTCTTCCCACCACAACTAAAGTTTGCTCGGTTAATGAGCTGAAAAGCTCGTCGGCATCCAGCAGAGAGCCTCCCACAGGCCGCATCTCTGGTGTGTGTGTTAACGGAGGATTAATCCTGACAGGAGACGACCTGCTGGATCTTTAGTGCAGGGGGGAACCAGCTGAGTTAGCTTGTTTAGTGAGTCAGAACTGAAAGATGAAGGAAAACTTCAGAATGAATGAGATGTCTTTGGGCGTCTCACCGTGAACTAAAACATCCTCAGTGTTATAGATTTACGACCAAAGTAAGAGAAGAGACGGCTGGACCCTGTTGTTCATTCTGTTTTCTAACGTTTAACATTCAAAGAACAGAACAAGTGACAAACACAGCAACAGTAATGTTCTGGTGACTAAACAGTGCTTTTTCAGAAATAGGAGCAGCTGTTCAGTGAAGCAGATTTTGAAATCAGAACATATGCACTTAAACAGTAATTTTCTTGTTTGATCTACATTCAGCTTTATGCATTTTAGTTTTTATTTTTAAAGTACTGTATAAGTACCAGTTTCCTCGCCTCTGTCACAACAAGTAATTTCTGAAAACTTTACATTTGGAGAATCCAGTGAGACCATTATTTAGCACTGAACAAAGTTTTTAGCATCTGAGAAGCCTTCAGCTGAAACAAGATTTCATGTGGTGCCTGACACCTGTCTCTTGAACATTACGTACCTATAAAATTAAACTGAAGTGGCTAATATGTTTTTGTAGGGAGCGTAATTGCAACTGGACTGTGCTTTCTATTGATGTAATGAGGATGCTGTAACTTGTTAATTAATGTAAAACGTTCCAACTGAACCTATCGATAAAAACTCCCCAGATAACAAAATGTCTGATCTTCCAGTTTTTGTGACTTGACTGAACTTTGAAAGGTTGTATTCAAAAGTAAATAAGCACGTTGTGTTTGAAGTCACTGTTACGTTCTTCTCTGTGAAACCAAACCACAGTCTTTGCTTAACCTAAACCACACACAGGACTCTGCAGTCTGTGCTTTGTATGCCTGCTACCCTATTTGGCACTTCATTCACAGGACACGTTGCGTATCAATCCACCGATTACATTTCCTAAACAAACAGGAGTCTCCTCATTAGGCAACATGTTGGCCTGAAGCAACACACCTACACCAGTGCAGCTACGCACACACCTGTCCGTCAGCGTACAGAATCATTTCTTACATTTCTACGGGGTGGAACGTGCAGCAGTACCTGTTGTACAGCAGGATGTCGGGCCTCCAGATCTGGTTGTCAGGGAACCTGACGTTGGTCACACCTGGGTAGTCTGACATGTTCCACTGCAGGTAGAAATCTGTCCAGTACTGCAGACACATGCAAACATTATTGCAAAAATTGATATTTATTGCACAATTATTACTACTAATGCACACACACCAACCCTGTGAGCACATCACAGCAGCTCCGTCTATCAGCTGCTGATGAAACAGTCATTGTTAACGCTCTGTGGTTTTTACAAAGCTGTTAGAGACAGAGACAGAGGAGTGTGCTGTCTGAGACATCAGGCCCGTGTTGAGGTCTCCGGCTCCGTCCTTGTTACATTTCAGAGCCTCTCTGTGCTGATGGTTCAAGGCTGTGATGGTTGAAGGTCGCACACGTTTCTCTCCGTCTTGTTTACTTCCTGTCACTGAGCTGAAATGTTTCTCCCAGAGGAATCTGCTGACAGGAAGAACTGTCCCCAAAAATCAGAGACAAGAGCCTGACGTTCATGTCTGCGTGAAAACACCTGTGTCACCAAACATCTGAGGAAATCAATTCTAATATTGATTGTGTGATTGTGGTTTCACAGTGTGTCCAAACTAAAATTAATGTGACATAAAGATGCATAAATTGATTTTTAAATTAGCATCATGTTAAATTCAGCAGGGTCACTTTCATCTCTGTTACCAGCTCATGGAGCAGTGAATGTGTTTACACACAGGCTGAGGATTTAGTTTTCACCCAATTAAAGCAGCATCATCACTTTTTAAAGTAGCACATGAAAACATCTCAGAGGTCACAGTGTCCTGGATGTTGAGGGGAAAAAAAAAAATCAGCAGACTACTAAAAAATAAATTCATGTAACAATGACTAGAAACCCTCACAATTTAACAGCATCTATTAAAATATGTCTACTTCTGTAGCTGAAAAACTGAGGTTTTCATTTCAGATCCCGTTATACAAATGTCATCTGGATTCTCACACTATGCAGGTTGTAATCTTGGTCAAACAGAGTCGTCCAGGTGATGAGGATTCAGGAAACAGCATTAACAATCAGCATCTGTAAAGTAACTAAAACAGTCAAATAAAGTAGTGAAGTAAAATTTACTATGATTCCCACTATAATGAACTGTGGTGGAGTAAGTACAATATAAAACTGAAATGCTCAAGTCTAGTACTTGACCAGATGGACTTAGTTACTGTCTGCCACTGCAAATGAGGTTTTATTTCCAACAGATGAGTAGATCAATCTCATATTAGGTATATAGTTATCATAGCTTAGCATAAAGACGCACTCTTTGGCTATCACAAGCAAGTACTTTCCCCACACAATACTTGTTAATTGATTCATTGGGCTGCATATTCTGTAATTAAATAAATAAATAGCAGTTATTACTCAGTGATTATCAGCTATTATCTGCTTTATTTTTATTACAATTAAGATCACTAACCCGGCACAAACTTGTATGATTCATTTCATGAAAGCTGCTGCCATACGCCGTTTTAAATACTTGTGTTTATGTCCTTGACCATTAACTGGTGCTGTTCACTGTCACCAGTGAGTTTGATGCCTGTCTGCATAATAAAAATTCCCTTGAGGATAATGATCAAGTTGACAAGTAACAGAAACACTTGTCCTTCTATTACATCAGTGCTTCTCAGTTAAAAGAGCAGCATCATGAAGCAACAGAGAGGAGGAGAAGAAATCCACACGTCAGAAGCGAGAAGAGAAACAGTGTTCACATGTATTTTTAATAAGCAGGTGCGGAATTGTGCTCTCTCTTCTCTTCTGTCTAAAAAAGTTCAAAGGCTCAAAGGAGTCAGACACCAAAAGAGACCTGCACACTAGAAAGAAACGATGTCTAACTGATGCAATAAAATCAGGTTCAAAAGGCTTTAAAAAATCAAAAAGCTACAGATTTAAACAGATTATGGATTTAAATGGAAATGCTTTTAGATAACATGTCATCATTAGATTTATTTTGGGCTCGGGCTCGTTTTGATTTGATACGGTAGTTTCTAATAGGATTATCCACTCTGCCAGAGTTATTTAATTCATTCTATTTAACAAGACGAAACATGTAAAGACCTGCTATCAGCCCCTACAGACCCAGATTTTTCCAGTACATCTCCAACTTAATTCTGATAATGGGGAAGCCGCCACTGAACCCGGAGATCCCGAGAATACATTACCAGTGACAAGCGTTATAAAAAGGAAGTGAGCTCTATTGTAACAAAAGGGTTAAATACACAGTACCCATCTCAAACCGCTCTTCTTCCTGCAGTGAACCAAATCCTCCCTTTACTTCCTTCTCTCTAACACAACGACCTCCACTGTTTCCATACATTTCCTTGTTCCCTCCCCTTCAGATCTACAGTCTGAAGATGGACGTGTAAGAGTAATAAGGCTCCGTTCACTGCAGAAACACGTGTCTTTTAGATCAGAGCTCAAACTAGTTTCAGTTCTAAGGAAGTGAAACTCAGACAGTTGCTGCTGCTGCCGAGAGGTGAAATGGCGCAGAAAGGAGTCCAGCTGGACCAAGAAACCTTCTCTTGTTCGATCTGTCTGGATCTACTGAAGGATCCAGTGGCTATTCCCTGTGGACACAGCTACTGCATGAACTGTATTAACAGTTTCTGGGACGATGAGGATGAGAAAAACATCCACAGCTGCCCTCAGTGCAGACAGGTCTTCACACAGAGGCCTGTCCTGGTGAAAAACACCATGTTAGCAGTTTTAGTGGAGGAGCTGAAGAAGACCGGACTCCAAGCTGCTCCTGCTGATCACTGCTATGCTGGACCTGAAGATGTGGCCTGTGATTTCTGCACTGGGAGAAAACTGAAAGCTCTCAAGTCCTGTCTGGTGTGTCTGGTGTCCTACTGTGAGAAACACATCCAGCCTCACTATGATGTAGCTCAGTTAAAAAAAACACAAGCTGGTGGAGCCCTCCACAAAGCTGCAGGAGAACATCTGCTCTCGTCACGACAAAGTGAGGGAGGTATTCTGTCGTACTGATCAGCAGTGTATCTGTTATCTCTGCTCTGTGGATGAACATAAAGGCCACGACACAGTGTCAGCTGCAGCAGAGAGGACCGAGAGACAGAGAGAGCTCAAGGAGAGACGACATAAAATCCTGCAGAGAATCCAGAACAGAGAGAAAGACGTGAAGGTGCTTCAACAGGAGGTGGAGGCTATCAACCTCTCTGCTGATGAAACAGTGGAGGACAATGAGAAGATCTTCACTGAGCTGATCTGTCTCATGGAGCAAAGAAGCTCTGAGGTGAAGCAGCAGATCAGATCCCAGCAGGAAACTGAAGTGAGTCGAGTCAAAGAGCTTCAGGAGAAGCTGGAGCAGGAGATCACTGAGCTGAAGAGGAAAGATGCTGAGCTGGAGCAGCTCTCACACACAGAGGATCACAACCAGTTTCTACACAACTACCCCTCACTGTCACCACTCAGTCAATCTACAGACTCATCCAGCATCAACATCCGTCCTCTGAGCTACTTTGAGGATGTGACAGCAGCTGTGTCAGAGCTCAGAGACAAACTACAGGACATTCTGAGGGAGACATGGACAAACATCTCACTGACAGTGACTGAAGTGGATGTTTTACTGCCACGGCCTGAGCCCAAGACCAGAGCAGAGTTTTTAAAATATTCCTGTAAAATCACACTGGATCCAAACACAGCAAATGCATACCTGTCATTATATGAGGGGAACACAAAAGCAGCACTGAAGAGTAAACCAAATGAATATTGTAGTCATCCAGACAGATTCACTGAAACTAGTCAGGTCCTGAGTAGAGAGCGTCTCACTGGATGTTGTTACTGGGAGGTGAAGTGGAGAGGCAAAGGAGTTTTTGTAGCAGTCGCTTACAAGGACATCAGCAGAGCAGGGGATGTGAGGGAGTCTCTGTGCTAAATATTTGTACATTATTGCTTATTGCTTTTTCTCCATTGCTTAAGAGAGAAATAACCAGAGCTTCCTGTTAATTCTAATCAATACTTTTTATAATGCCTCATTATTATTAAAGAAAAAAAAAAAAAACATGTTAAACATAAAATGTTGAGGACATTTCTGTACCTGTATCCTGATTATGACTTATGACCGTCATGGATTATATTAAAGCATAATGTCTGGATGGAACATAGAACCTAGTAACTCATGTGTGATTCTCACATAGTGGGAATAAATAAGAGGAGTGAGGACAAGGAGAACAGCAGGTTACGTGAGCCCTGTCCTTCCATATTCCGTCTGTAGTCTCCTGTCGGATGTTTGATGCACTGTTTTTATCCCCCGATATAAAGGGGCTCACTGGATAAGAGCTCACACTTCACTTCTGTGGATGAGCACTTTACAACTGATGCCATTTCCAAAAATGAATATGAACCATTAACACAAGCATTAGATGTGGTGGGTTCTACTATATGTAGAACGCTGCATTATTCTGTGGTTCTCCACCATTGTTTTTGATGAGTTCTCAGGTTTTAGGAGACATTGAGCCAAACATTTTATCTGCATAGCATTTTTTCTAAAAAAAAAAAAAAAAAAAAAAATGACAGCCACACATACTCTCAGCCTATCAAACAAATGCATATGCCCGATTAGGACCTGTAATATAAATTTAGTTAATGTAAATGAGGTAATTAACATTAAACTTTACCACAAGAAAGTCCAGTGGTCCTATTATGTGCATACTTTTCCAGAAATTAATCAAGACTATGATCTTTCCCCTCATCTTAACCTCAGGTACTTTGAGTTGCCAGAATATAGTAATTAACATGATAAGCAGATAGTTAAGGAACTAATTCAATAATAATTGCAACTTGTTGCATATTAATATTTACACATTCAATCAATATAATGTAGATGTGATCAAATCCATCTATAAATCCTTTCAGCTTCACCCAGTTTCCAAAAGCGGTGAATGAACTGGATCATGTTATACAAAAGCAAACAATAAGATGTGAATAACACTTTCATTAGCGTGTGGTGGTATTGTCTTCTTTACAGCACCATGTTGTCCAGTAGCTAAGATAATGATTAGTGAATGTTGAACTGTTACATTATTTTATTTTTAAGGTTATTATTTTAAGGTTATTTCTTAAGCAAAAACTGTCAAAGATTATTTTTCCCAAATTAAATTTAGTTGCTTTTCTTTGTCTTACATTATAGTAGTGGATGTCAGTCGGAAAAAAACAAGACATTTAAACCCTGAATTTAAGAAAGTGTGATGGGTATGTGGTTTAGTTTTTTACCCTCGCCATATGTTGTGTTGCTAATTGAAAGAAAAACTCTTTAGACTGATTATGAAAATAATTTTTAGTTGCTCTACAACAAACAACTTCAGAAGTAAAAAGCTAACATTTTCCTCTAATGCATATGTTAGCATGCTAATATGCTATGCTAACATAGTAAACGTTGAGTTTTGTCATTTGTGTATTTTAGGTTTTTATGTGTTTTAAGCTCAGTAACGTGTGTCTGGCTTCTAGCAGCTTGTTAAATGAATTATTAACAAAATAATTGAAAGAGTATAAAATACAAGCTGCTTTCAATCCCTAAAGGGAGAAATCTGCTGTGAAAAGTTTTTATTGTTCAAGTCAGAGTTTTGTAGTTTGCCAGGAGGAGAAAAACTGCAGTAACACTTTGACATAACCCCCCCCCCCACACACACAGCTCCTGATGATTCCTCTCGCTTATAGACATTCATCCCCTTCACAAAAAACACAATGACTCCGTCAGCAGCGGAGGAGGAGGAGGAGGACGAGAGGTGAACGCCAAATTAAATTAAGCTAAAGACCAGTTGGTCCTGAGAGTGCTCTGCAGAGAGAAAACGTCGGGGCTCACAGGAGGAATCAACCTTTCCATGTGAGAGGAGCAGATTAGGCCGGATTAGTGCATCACCACTTTACAAACACACATTCCACAGGACCTGATATGAAACCTAATTAAATGTGGATAGCTGCATGAAATGGGCTTAGGAAGCTCCATTAATGAATTCCTGTGCTCTTCATTAGCTCTGACATTCACACCAGAGTCAAAAGGCAAACAAGGCTCACAGAATGAGACAAAGCAGGAGTCAATGTCAGAAATGTGTAAAGCATCACAGTGCTGAAGGTGCCAGGGTTTCAGGAGAGCAGCAGTATTTGTGGAAACAGAGAAGTTGGTGCTCTGCTCGCTGCCTGCTGGATCTAGTTTTTACCATCACAGAAAATGTATCTGGGTCAAACACCAGAGCTTCGCAGTTCCTCCGGTGCGCTTCAACAGTATGAGCTGAGCTGAAGGAAGGAGGCATGGCTGCAGGCTCCTATTCATTATCAGTGTTGTCTTTGTTTCTTCCCCCAGGTCAGTTTACACTCTGTCCCTGCAGGCCTGCCTTACACAAATACATCCATCTGTCATAACTGAAGGTGTTACTGTAGCTGTAGTCCAGGAGTCTACAGAGAGCCAGCAGAGGGGGGCTCCCAGGTGTCCACCACCATGGGTACAGACAATGTAAAATACCGGGATGACATCTCAACATTTCTGTTTTTCTCTCTAAGTGAGAGTGTTCAGACTGATTTCATTGTGTTTTCTGTGCAGCAAATAAGAAGCTACAGCCAGCAGTTGGTTAGCGTAGCTTAGCATCAATGATGAAACAGGGGGAAACAGTGTAAAGGCACCAGTAGAGCTCGTAAATTAACACATCTGGTATGGAACTGTTCGGTTTTCTGTATCATTCTACAGTGTATATATAGTTATATTCTGTAAGGTGTTAAACCTTAAACACTGTTAAAAAAAGTGTAATGTTTGATTCTTCAGATGTGGTGGAAAAATTTAGTGTAACTGAACAACAGGTAAAGACAAAAGCTCAGACAAAGATTCTGTGTGTGAATAAAAAAGTAGATAAATGAGAACTCACCAGCTGCAGCCAGATGTTGGTGGTCAGCACTTGGTTCTTCTCATCCTGAAACGGAAACAAACGACGACAATGAGCATGAATTGAAGCTGCTGTAGTTAAGAGTCTGTCCACCCTCCACCGTTTCTTTCATCCCTGTAAATTAATCTTAAACGTGGCAGTGGGCCAGAGACAGGATGAATATGAATTATGTCAGTGTGATGAATGTCCGGCCTGTTAATACATTCTCAGGAAGCCGAGCGTGCTGAGAGAATTAAAGGACGGAGGTTTGTAACAGGCGCTTTTATAGACGACTGAGCCTCAACGTTAACGTGAAGTGTTTTCATTTATATTTCAGTCATCCAGCAGACATGAACGTCAGTGGGAGGAGAGGGTGTTGAGGTGGCTGAGATCCTGCGAACAGCGGGGAGAGGACAGTTTGTCAGCAAGAGAATCAACCAGCAAATACATAATTTTCATATTTCATTTCTTCAGGGTTAACAATTAATATTTCTGCTGTTTCTCCAGAGTATCTTTTTCTCATGGAGGTAATAAAAATAAGTCCTGGATTTTCCTGGATGGTTGAATTGAACTGAACAAAGAAGTTGTAATATTTTAACTTTTCAAGTCATAGGCCAAAACAGCAAGATTAATAATATTATTGTTTTCTGAGTCTGGAAAAAACCACCTCCAAGTACTCAACCAGCCAGAGGATAATTACAGTAAAAAGGACATTTCTCACATTGGACACTGTGCATTGTGATGGAAAGGACTGTTTCAGACTAATTACTGGAATCCTTTAATTTGTGTTTGACTTTACCTTTTCCCTATTAGTTAAAGAAAATAAATAAATCAGATCTGAAACATTTATTTGGGGGACAGAACACCCACTCAGTAGAAAGCACTAATTTTTAAGGTCACACTCCAAATCCACAACCATTGTTCATACAAAAATATTGATTAGCAGCTAAAAAGAAAACCTGCTCCTGCACTGGGTTGATATTTGCAGCACTGATTTATAGACTCTGTATCTGTATGTGTATTATGCACTGCTCTCACTGAACCATAGTGTTATTAGTTACCTGGCGAACACCTGTGCTGAAATGTGTTGCTTTCACACTGTGACACTGTATTCGCCTGACTTAAGTGCAGAAATGACACCAATACATTTTCCAGCAGAGGTATTGAGCGTGTGCAGTAATGTTTTACCATTGTCACAAAGGCAGCAGGAGCCTGTGTATACTCATAAAGCTGAACTTTGCACAGACACTGTAGCAGGTAGGAAACTCAGAAACAATGAGCAAAACAGCAGCAGCTGAGCTGATGCAAGCTGCCACCACTGACCTCATCACACACAGCCCACGGCCCTGACAAGCTTCTGTTACAGGATAGTGGCAGTGCAATGATCTGGGTGTAAAATTCAATGAAAATATTTTTTATGACATATTAACTAATGTGCAGCTGCTACTTCATAATGAATGTCAGAAACTGTAGGTTTTGTTAATAAAACATCTTCATTTTTTGGTCTTGTTGACCTCATGTTCCACCAGTTTGTAGGTTGGCATAAAAACTAAAACTGTGTTTTGGACCATCCTGCATCTCCTGTCCAACAATCAGGCTGCCTCACCGTTTCTAGCCAAAGAACTTCACTGAAAATCTATTTTTCAGTATTAAATACTGATTCACTGGAACTGGATTCACTGCACCTGTCTTCTCATGGAAGCCAGCAGTTGTAGTCTGCTTGGTTTTGCAGCAGGAGTACAGATATTCAATTATGACCCTTTTACTGTGAGTGCAAGACAACACATTTTCAGACCCTTGGTTTTGATGAGAAAGAAAAATTCCAATATGCATTTGAGAGTTACAACACATTTACTGCAGAGACATAAATATGATACGTAATATCAAGAATATACCGCTATTATCCAGTATAGCAGAATGCTCCATCACAAATAGACATTCCATCAACAACCAGTCACATTTACTCATAACCCAACAAGCAAACAAAATTATTATAATTATAAATAACACAATCAGGAGCCAATTCAAGCCAAGCTGTCACCGAAAAGCAAACACATCTGACCAGATATGACAGTCACAGCCATCTGACGCTTGACGCCGCAGAAATGCAGCAATAATCAATAGCTGGTAAAGTCAGATAAGCATCCATTAAACTTACCATAGCTGCTCATCATTTGAATACAAAGTCCATCCTCCTTTTAAGTTTAAGTTAAACTCCATTCACGTTACATACTAGCTAACTAGTTACTTAACTTAGCTAGCTTAACTTTAGTTAGCTGAACCTCAGTTAGCTTAGCTTCAGTTAGCTTAGCTTCAGTTAGCTGAACCTCAGTTAGCTGAACCTCAGTTAGCTTAGCTTCAGTTAGCTTAGCTTCAGTTAGCTGAACCTCAGTTAGCTTAGCTTCAGTTAGCTTAGCTTCAGTTAGCTTAGCTTCAGTTAGCAAGCTGACCCTCTGGTCACGATGAAAACTCGTGACGTCAGCAGCTAGGCCAGATAGAAGGCAACACGTGAACTTAACAAACAAACAGGCAAGGACCAGGAGTAAATGAGCAGTTTTTAAATTGGCAGGTAGTGAAGCAAAATGGCCGCCAGGTGTGTGTGATTGGTGGAGCAGAGTCAGGTGGTAAAACTGGAGGGAAAAATGGGCAGAGAGAGCAGGAGGGAGGGGCCACAGGAAGAGAGGGAAAGTTAAGAGACATCTAGTGGTAGAAGAGGAGAAGTAGCAGGAGGACAGAGTAAAGTATAGGTAAGTTCTGAATGTTCAGGTACCTGTAGCTCAGCCACACAGCACTTAAATAAAACAAATCTGGAATTAGCAGGAGTTGCATTCCTCCACTTTGGCTCAGGTTAGCCCTACCCTGAATCTCAACTGTAGCCCAGTGCTAACTCTCCAGATACTGTTTTTACTGTTCAGATATGTTTCTAACGCTGAAGGTACCACATCCTTGTAGATGAAGTTTTATTTTAGTAAATATTATATTAGTTCATTATTCTCCACAAAAAACAAAGATGGTGACAGGAAATTATTTCACAAAATGGCCGACCCATGTGCACGACAGCACAGAGGAGCATGAGGTAAAAGGGAATTTAATTCAAAACTTCACACAAGAGTCACACAAAAGGACAGAGCCAAAAGAAAATCACTTGGAGTGGAGGAAGAACTACATAGACTAGAAAATAAGAAGAGAAAAACAGAACTTAAAATGGGGACATAAAGAGACAAAGGCATAGTGGATCAGAAAATAAACAAGACCAAGTAACCTTAGACAAGGAATGAGCAAAAAGCCAACTAAACTACAGGAGAGAAAGGAGGTTAAACATGAGCCAAACAACGAGAGCATGGAGCTGCAGAGGGGCTGCAGCTGGTTAATGATGGAGACCTCAATAGGAATACAACAGTCTGGGCTGATGAGGGAGGGGAGTGCAGCTGGGACGTCAGGATGCATGACTGAGCCCAGTGGAGATACGGTGGACTTGAAACAGGTAGTCCTACTTACTTCAAATGTACATTTAGCACCACCACATTAATCTGGAGGCTGGAGTTACTCGTTAATTTGCAATTTTGGAACTTATTCAACATCTCTGCTGTTGCATAACATAGTGTGTGTTACCTGCTGTGCTGGGACGTCGTGATGCTTTCATATGTGGGAACTAATTTGGGTTGAACATTAAACTGAGTTTGGAGGAAGCTCCCCTGAGCAAAGCCTTACATAAGTGAAGCTGTCTTTGTATAAACCGTAGGAAGGAGAATAGTCTATATGTGCTGTGTGTACACATGCACAGAATGAAGGACAGGATTCAACTGATATCAGACAATAAAACAGTGAGAATAACATGCCCAAATTCTCAAATAGCTGAAAGACGACTTGCAGCAGAGAAAAAGCTGCATCTGTAATCTACTGAATCTGAATCTGTGTCATTATCTGATATTAATTAGTAATGAATTACACGCTTTAATAATGAATTAGGATTCTAACTCTGAATGATGAAAGTAAAAAAAGTGGCTGAAGCTCTGTCCCCAGAAGTCTTCTCAAAATTAATCCAGATTGATCAGATTAGTTTGTGATGGGATGATACAGATGAGACAATGCTTAAAATGAGATGTACTAAGAGAGCATGGGATCTCTCTCTTTCTGCAGGTTTCCTGGACCTTGGAGCTGTAGTTACTGGTCCTACCAACCTGCCCAGTGCCTCGTCTGCTGCTCCTTGTTGTTGTTTTGATCT
>JAUMHL010000027.1:25263984-25282333 GCA_032362345.1 Sandelia bainsii
GTAAAGGTTATAGTGCATTTTAGGTTCATCCTGAAATTTCACCGAAAGCCGAATATCCCTAACTTTTTGTGAGTAGTATATGTATAATCTTACATGTGAGAAGGAGGCTGAATCAATTATCTTTGAATAACCAGCATTTTATATCTGCTCTGGTTGTTCAAAAGTGAAATCACCTGTATAAATAAATGCAATCTGAACCTGAAAGTGTCCAATATGGACCAGGATTCATCATCTGGGGATCATATATGTAACATCAGATGTTGGTTTAATACGGCTGTTCCCATGAAGGGAAAAATCATAAATGTAAAATTCAAGTACAAACGTTTCTTGTAGATCTAATGTTCTAATTTTTAATGTGTATGAAGAAGGAATTTAATTGTGCTGTCGCAGTGGAACCCACCTGGCTGAGGAGCAGACGGTGGACAGGGAGGCCGGCCAGCAGGGCGACCTGTCTGGCCTGGCTGTAGCGTCCCCTGGTCTGCAGGGCATCCACTGCAGCCTGGAACTCCTCCTGCTGGACGGAGGGAGAGCAGGACTGCAGCAGCCTGGGAGACAGGCCGACCCCTGACCCCTGCAGCAACTCACTGAGCTGACTCAGCTTCCTGAAGTCTGGACCTAAACACACACACACACAACACACAGCAGAAAGTTTTCTAAATTTTAGAAAACTGTGTTTGTGAGCTGTGTTCTTATTTTTTCTTCTAGTTTCCATAATCCTGAGCAGATCAGACCGATCAGAGGTCAGAACGACAGCAGCTGGATGGAACCTGTGATGGGACCAGGTAACTCTTTCTATCGTCTCCTAAACTGTTGCACATATTTTCTGGTCACTCTGATCTCACCGTTGGACTTGAGGAGTTTGTCGACGTCGGCCAGCAGGTGCAGCAGTTGGTGGAGATCGTACTGGGAGGAGCCATGCTGCAGCATCGTCTGGAGCAAGACGGAGGCCTGGCTTTCCACCCACTGCAGGGGGAGTCCACCAGGGGGCGCTGGGCTGCTGTTTCTCAGCTGTAACAGTAAAGAGGAGGCGAAGGCAGATTGACTCCACTTCTCTGTAGCAAAGGAATCCACTCCCCAACATCTGTGACTTTAATTCAATTAAATTCAATTTTATTTGTATAGCGCCAAATCCCAAAAGAATCATCTCAAAGCACCTTACAGTTAGATAAGAGTACTGCTCTGTTACTTTAGAAGAGTCAGAATTGACATGTGTGTGTCTTCTCTTTAGGCCGCTAAGAAAATGAAAGCTAACAAGCAGCGTTTCACTGCTCTATTGTCAAGTCAAGTCTCGGCTGTCTGAGGTTTCTGAAAAGCAAAGTCTTTCAAAACCATCTGCAGCTGCAACAGCACAAGATGGAAAACAACAAACTAAATGTTCACTGTGGTGGATTAACTGATTCTCAAGCTGCTTTAGAGTCTCTGCATATTGGCTCTTTAGTTGATGAAACTCACAGTGATGAGTGTTCTCTGGAAGTCCAGCAGCTTCGCTTTGGCCTCAGAGTAATTCCTGTAGTCACAACACAACTCAAACATCCTCAGGACCAACACCAGAGGACAGTCCTGAGAGACACACAAAATACAAAGATGTTATATTTGACCTCCACCATCCTGAAGAAACAAAATGACAAATGAGACCAAAACTTTTCTTTTCAAATGCTGCTTAGTAAAAAACTTTTCCCACATGACAGGATTTAATATATTCCAGGAGAACAGGAGAGTGTTTCTAGAAACTTTACACTGTGTTAAAAGAGAAGATATTCAGCAGTGTGTAGAATCCACTACAAACCACTTTCAGGACTCTCTGATCCAGCAACAAGCAGGAGCTGCAAACATTTACTACTCCTCTTTTTCTCATCTCATGTGTCGTGTTTTTACCCTCTGGAATAGCTCGAAGCCTGGTAGGAGGGGCCTGACGCAGCCCCGCCCCAGCAGCTTCCTCCAGATGATTGACAGGTCGTGCAGGGTCCACTCGTGATGTTGAGGGGCTTCGACCAGGTGAGAGGTGGCTTCCCCAGCGGTGACACTGTCGACAGACGTCAACACCCACACGCACAGGCAGGCCAGCAGCTCCGCCCCCTGTCAATCAAACAGGTTTCACATGAAATATGCTTTAGATAAAAACATTTTAGTTTTAGTCCCAGTTTACTGTGGCTGCCTCCAAATACTGATAACTCAAAGTTTAGTAGCTGAGTGTGCAGCAGCTGCAGGTATCTGTGAAGACGCTATGAATAACTCAGAGTTTCTCATCCCTCCAGGTAAGGTGTATTATTAAAAAGTAATACCTGAGAATTTGTAAAAAATATCTATAGATGAGAAAAAGCCACAAGCCCATAACTCAAAGAAGAAAGAAGCTGTTTCATGGAAAGTGAAGTTTTAATTTAGTTTGAATCATTTTTGGGAAATTGGACATTTTAACTGGCTGGATTCTAATCAATGGTTTTCAAAGTAAAATCCTTTGGTGCTATAAATGTAGTGGCATTTACATGTCAACAACAGCCATTTAATTCCCAGATTAGGGTTTCATTTGCCGAGGAGATTAAAATCTTTATGGCCATTATTTGTCTCTGTGGGTGATGTTAGCATCAGTGCTAACGATGTGGGCTCTGTAACAGTGATTTGTTGCCCCAGGATCTTTCTTCTAACTAGAGTCTGGTCTTTCTTACAGTCTTGGTCGCTTGTTGAGAAAATACATGAAAAACTCCATCAGAATTTAGACTTGATGCTGACTCAGTTTCTTTATTGTTCATCATGTTCAGACTGGAGATGCTGTTGTCAGCAGCTTTAGACATTGAAAGTTTACTCTTTTCACACTTTTTAAAACTCAAACATTTGGACAGCCTCTAGAAGGTTTACTTCAAGCTCTCTTATCTTCATCCATGTCTACAAAATGAGAGGATTTGAAAACACACAATTAATTTAATTTCCTGCTATGACGCATTAACGAAGGGTCTGAAGTTTACAGCCTTCTGCTGCAGCTGTGTGTAAAATGTTCATGTATTTACAAGCTACACACACATTTCTTATTGAGTTGCATAGTGTGTTGGCAGTTTTTACAAAACAGAATCTGGTTTTATTGCCTATTTAACCATCAAGTTAGGTTAAGGTATATATTATTTCTATTTCCTACTTGTCCTCTTCCTACTTATCCAGCACAGTGGGTGAGGGAGGTGTGGATGGAAAATTGAATTGAATTGAATTGCTCCTTTATGGTTCTTGGTTAAATCCCACAGCCAGAGTTAAGTCACTGACTTTGCGTCAGTTACTGCAACTGTGCACAGTGCTTTAGAGTTACTTTAGAGTAGCAAGGATCACTAGATGTACTGTGTTTACCTGTTGACAGGCGGCCAGTACAGCCAGTGTTGGGCAACGTAGCACCAGTGCCTCCTGCAGCAGGTACCTGCAGGGTGACGCCTCCTCCTGGCTCTCCAGGAGTACCTGGAACAGCTCTCTGGGGTGCTCCAGGCTTCCAGGAGTCTCTTCTCTACTCAGCGTGTATGTCTGCACTTCAGGACCACAGCTCTTCCTCTGACTATAGACCTGCAGGTCCTGAAATGCCAGGCTCAGGTGGGCCTGCAGGGCGGGGCCAAACTGAGCCGCCAGGGATCTCACCTGGAGGAAAAAAAACAAATACAGTCAGAGATGAAAGATAGATAATACTACAGAAGATATGATGTAAAAATGACACGGAGTAAGTTTTGTGTGCTGTTTAAAACGACTGACGACACAGACACACAAACACTGACTGTGTAAAATGATCTCATTGAGCTATGATGTAAGGATGTTGTGGAGGTGTGTGTTCACCTGCTGCGGTGGGAAGTTGTGCAGCTGGACAAACAACAGGAAGTGGATGAACTGTCCGTCATTGGCACAGTGGGCGGGGTAAACAGAGCTGAGCTTCAGACTGTGGAGCTGACAGAACCGAACAGGCAACGCCCACTCCTGAGCCACTTCGTAGGACGATCTAACACACACACACACACACACACACACAGAGCATAAAATTTCATGTATCCCAAACCCTTGTCAAATAAAACCAAAATATAAACTATGTACATGGTTCTATACAATAAGGAGCACATTAGAAAATACATGAATTACTTTGGTTTTGGCTTGTTTGAAATGAAAATAAAATTATTTTTTATCAATTTCCAGTTCAAACAGGATGATGTATGAGGACATCAGTATTGTGCAGGCGGAGTTCACCTGCTGACGCCCTTTTGCTCCAGGCTGTCTGTCACTGCAGCCTCCAGGTAGCCAATCAGCTCCTCTGCTGCTCCAGGCTCCGCCTCTGCAAGCTTCACACCTTTAGACACTGAAAGAAGAAACAACATGGACAGGTAATAGGGAAATGGGCCCCTGGGCACAGGCAGGTTAAAGGCCCCCACCCCTCGTGGGACCCCCAGACTGGGGGAGTCTCTTTTCAGTCTTTTTGGGTCATTTTTTAATTTTGTGACTGTTTTTGTTCGTTCTGTGTCATATTAACTGTCACTTCATAAAGAGTGTGTAGATGTTGTAACGGAGCTGTGTGTATGTGTGTGTGTTCTGTTTACCCAGAGTGTGTAGATGCTGTGCTGGAGCGGTGTGTGTGTCGTGTTGGTTCCAGTGCTGCAGGATGGCGTTCATGGTTCTGATGTCGACTCTCAGCTTGAGGCTGCAGACTCCCAGCAGCTCGCAGAAACAAACGGCGGCAGACGTCACAGACGGCACATTAAAACAGTGCAGGGCCAACCTGTACACCTGCTGACTGGCCTGCTGCAGCCTGGACACACACACACATTATTAATGCAGTGTGAGAGAACAATGCTTGTTCTCTTTACCTGCTCCATTATTCTTGTCACTAAACCTAACAGTGCTAGTGTGTACTTGCACTCACAGTAGTGTGACATCACAACAGCTGCTCAGCTGCTGAACGAGGAAGGTGGCGAAGGCGAAGGACGGACGGCCGTGGCGAAGGTAGTACAGGAAGTCCAGATTCTCCACTAGAGCAAACCTGTTGACCAGCTGAGGGCTGGAGAAATGAGGCAGCTCTGAGTTTTCTGTGGAGAAAGAGCCACAGTACACAACTTAACTCAGCCTTAAGCCCCACTGTATTACAATTCTATGTATTCTTACTACTACTACTACAGATACACTTACTACTGCTACTAGCATCACAGTAGACAACTTGGCTCAGTCATGAGCTCTATCATACAAATATTATTGGTATTTTTACTTCTATTATCACTTCTGCTGCATTTACTTCTAGTGGTCTTAATACTACCACCACACAACACACTACACAACTTCACTCAGCCTTATTTGTATTTCACTTATGCTCCTGTTCCTCCCCCTACTACTACTACTAGTACTGGTACCTTTCCACTGGTGTTACTTCTACCTCTACTGCTGCTTATTTCTACTACTTCTGCTCTGACTTCAACAAAGACACGGACTTCACATAAAAGCCAGACTACATGCATCAAGCAGTTTTTTTTAAGTCAGGGGCTCAGTCGTGGCTGGATGGTGACCGTAAAGCTGATATTCAGTTCTCACCAGTGGTGCTGAGGGTGTTTGCCGCCTGCCAACCAAACAGCCTGGATGGGTCCAAAGGACTGAGTGACTGGAAAACACATGAACTTGGTACAATTACTTCAAAAGCTTTAACTTTACAACAACATGCACATAATCTACTGAGAACAGGTGTGAGTGTACCTGCAGCAAATGGTAGACAGAGATGTCAGAGGACAGGCTGTGTCCTCGGGATCCGGTGGGGAACAGGGCGGCCTTCAGCTTTGGGTGGGGGGCAAGCGCCATTTTCAGAAGCTGAGGGTCGACTGTCCTCTCTGACCTGCTGGATCTTTCACGCTGAGCCATCACCTGCACACAGGGAGCAAATGGAGCACTGCTTCAGATCAAACCATAATTATAGATGTTACAGTGCACTGTGTACCGTTTCCCACACGACTGTCTTTTGTAAAAACTCAGAAGGTAACAATTACATCAAAGCATTAGCACACACTTGAGACACAGTAAATCTGCAGCATGTAAACATGATACTGTGAGAACGTCTCTTTTGAACAGCGTGAGAAGTTCCAGCCCACTGAAACAGAGACAAGTGGAGACGTTTGAACATTTCAAAACTGTGAGCTGAGCTTTCATCTCTGACTCATCATCATACTTGGTTGACGCCTACTGTCTGCATCCAGTTTGCTTCACGACCACTTTTCATCCCAACACATCCTGAGAGCGTCTTTTAATTTCAAATCAAAGCATCAACAGTGAATTAAAACTAAGACGTTATCATTTCTTTGATTTCTCTCAGTGAATGACTTAATGAAATTAACTCTTCAACTCCACAGATAGAAGAACAGTGGGCACTGATGTTAGTTTTGCTTTTTCCAGGTGGGATCAGAGGTTATCTTTACCTGGTCGATTCCTCCGGGGGCAAACATGACGGCAGCCAGAGCCAGTAGACTATGTCCCTCCAGCAGCAGGCTGCTGAGAGACGCCTGGCTGCCTGGTAACAGCACCTGAGCACTGGTGAGACTGGCCTGAAAGACCAGGCCTGGGTCTGGGACAGCAGACAGAGACAAACAGAGACTGACTGAAATCCTCACATTTCAGAAGAAATAACCAGACAATCATGGGTTATACAAACATTACCTAATGGAAAATGTACAAAATGAAAATCCTCTGGTACCTGACAGATCTCTGGTGATCTCCTGGATCTTCACCATCATCTCAAACCAGGGCTGGCTCTCAGACAGACTCTGATTGGTCAGGAGGGGACAGTTTCTGGGTGTCAACCTGTGGACAGGACACATGGAGCTTCTAATTCCTAAGAAGCTAATCAACGTACTGAATTAATCAGTTAAGCAGCAGTAAAGCAGCATCAGCATCATGTCGTCAGCGCACACCTGTAGTGCTCCAGGTAGGTGTAGAGCAGGAACTGCAGGTTGTGGTCCAGACAGAAGGTGATGAAGAGGCTGTGGAGGTCGAGGCCGAGTGGGGAGCGATACTGAGGGATAGGTGGGGACGACACCATCACCCCCCCACCTTGAGCCAGCCTCCACAACAGCCGCTGCAGGTCGGCTAGCTCCTCTGGGATGAACACGGCTTTCCTGAAGGAAAAACACAGACACACATGAACCAGCCTGCGAGGAGCCTGTGAAGTTCATACGAAATGTTTTCTACCCAGAGATCAGAAGAGGGATTCAGTGGTGTTGCTGTACCTGGCCAGCAGGTCCAGGATGTTCTCCCTCATGTAGGTGCTGCAGGCCGTGTTGCCGTTAACCAGTTCTGGGGTTAACTCCGGCCACCGGGCATCTTTGGTCTCCCTGTTCTGGATCCAGTTGACCACCCGGTGCTGGTCGTGGAGGGCGGTCAGGTAACGCCACAACACAGCCGAGTCACAAGAACTCAACTCTAAAAGACCAAACACATGGAGAGAAGGAAAAATCAGTGAAACCAGACTTTATGAGCCAATGTGGTCTTTGTTCTGCTGGTCTGGATCTGAGTCACATGGTGGTGTAGTGTTTTACCTGTGCGCTGGAGTCTGGACAAGAGGATGGTGGTTTTGCAGCTCTGGTCCCAGTTCCTCACCCAGTCCAATCTGAGGTTCTGCCAGAGCCCCCCTTCTTCATGTGGCCTCCTGTGTCCTACGAGCTCCTCCAGAACCTCGTGAGCACCTCCCTCCTCACTGCCAACCATGTGAACGACACTAGAAGAGGACAGTAAGTGATTTGTAGGTCTGAGATCAAAATGAAGAGAAACAAAATAAAGAAGCTCTGCTGGTTCAGACTCTTCTTCTTACAACAACACAGCGTCTTCACCTGCGTGATGTGGTGTCTGCTGAGCAGCGAGATGCAGGAAGCGACTGCAGCCTCTCCATCTCCCTTATGAACGCCACACTCTGTATCTCCTCCTCTGGAAAATAACTCCGCCTGGAGAGCTCCTCCACCTGCCCGAGCAGCCAATCAGAGACTTGTTAAGACATACGACACCAGGTGGAGTGTACGAATGTGTCCACCACTTTATTACCACAACATTTCCATCGTCAGACCTTCACCAGGCAACAGTCATACAAACAAACTGAGTTCACGTGATACAGTCTGTGGGAGAGTTTGTTTGGAATATGAAACATATAGATTTTACTTACATTTCTTTACAGTCTATAATATTGTATTATAGACAGAAAGGTAGCATTAATGCCATCAGGTAGGAACAGGACTGTAGTCGACTGTGTTAACTGTAAAATCCCAGACTCACCACAAACTCTCTCAGGTCCTTGTCGTTGGTGTGAAGGCAGATACTGTGGAGCTGCTTCTTCACACTGAAACCCTGGATACAGAAAAACAACTACACGTTAATATTTGACCAAACTGCTTTCACTTTGATTCTATTTAGCTGACTGATGTTGTTAGCGCTGTTTGCTATCATGCAGACTGTCTGCTGAAAGAACACTTTACTCAGAGCATGAGATCAGTATGAAGCTCATATCTGTGAGTTATAAGCTGGAGTCAGGGGAATCAGGCTCTGTACTTACAGGGAGCATCATTCATGATTTTGTGGATGTTTCATTTGAATGTTCTTCAGATATGATGATACTCTTCTGTGTGTCACATTAGACTGAGTGATCACACAAATCATGGTGCAAATTGCAGCAATCAGATAATAAGTGTTAAAATGCCAAAAGCTACATGACAAAACAACGACAATAACTGACTTTTACTAAATGTGCAGGTTTCTTCTGTTCTTCTTTTTCCATTTCCTACATTGTCACGACACATACTGACATTTACCAACATGTTAGCATAGCAGTGTTCGTCTGTTAACGTGTGCATGCAACATAAAGGGGAAAAGACAGTTTAGAGTTCTGACCATGTTGATGAGGAGCGTGTTGGCCGTCTGCAGGTCTCGGCGTTGCAGGCAGGACAAGACCTGCCGCAGACCCTCCATCCTCAGAGCAGACAGGTGCTGCTCTGGACGTCCCTGCCTCCTGAGGACGGCCTGAGCCCTTGGGATCTGATTGGTCAGGATGGACTGACGGACCACTTCCTGCAACACACACACACACACAACATGAAGAAAAGTTCTGGCAAAAATTAGCACTGATTCCTTGTCTGTTTTGTTTATCTGATTAAACGTCACCTCTGTAGGAAACTGCTCCCACTCGTCCTCCTGCGTTTCCTCCTGAGCAGAAGCAGCAGAGGTGGTGCAGGAGGTGTCGCTCCTCGCAGACCAGGGGAACTTCTTCATGTAGCTCCTCAGCTCAGTGATGTACTGATCCAGAATGTCCACACAGCTCTGAACACCTGCGTCTTCATCTGCAGACACAACAGAGACCACTTTTAACTCTTGTCTGCTGGATACGACTAGTGTGTGTGTGTGTGTGTGTGTGTGTGTTGCCTTACGGTGTGTGCTGGACAGCATAGAGTGGATCTGTGTGTTCACAAAGTTCACTGTGATGTTGAGCAGCTGTTCTGAGAACTGTCGGCTCTGAGCATCACTGTTCGAGTCTCTGACGGCCGAACACAGCAGGTCCAACGCAGGACACAGCTCCAGGACACCTGCACACACAGACACACACAGACTGTGAAATGAAAGACTACAGTAATGTATATCTGGGCTGTTCAGAGATGTAGCTAACGGTGAAAGGTTTCTGAAGCTGTATCTGTACCGTCTGACAGACTCAGAGTGGAGGCTGCAGGCTGATCAGCAGCACCGAACGCCGTCGATGGGTTCAGGGTGTTTTCTTTGCTCTTTAGATAGAACTCAACTGTATCCAGCTGACGGTTCTTCAGTCCAGCCTGAAAAACACAAAACTGCTTTGAAAGAGAGGTCACCAGATGTCACATGAGTCGCACTGTAGCAGCCTCCTCTGTAGGTAGATGTCACTGAAGGTGAGTGTTTCCTCTTACCTGCAGGGCGTGGATGGGGATGGAGCAGCGACCCCAGTTATTCAGGTGACAGACTGCATCTACTGTTGCTGCGCTGCCAAACAACATCAACCTACTGAGCAGGTCCTGCTGGGAAACTGAGAACAAGACCTGGAACACACCGGCCTCTGGACAGAGAAGATTGCAGAGAGAAACCTGTTTTCTCTTTGTTGTGGTGGACTGACTGACAAGAAATCATTGCAATTTCTGCAGGTTTTCTTTCAAACACAACTGGCACACAGAGACAAACACTCAAATGTCTATTTAATACACTAAAGTCTGAGTGGTTAGTTTGATTTTTGACTTTTATCTTTCTACACAGTGTGAAAATGAATAAAACTCTTTATGTGCATCAGAATATTATTCGTTCTTACATGCTGGGTCTAATACTTTAAACCACTCTTTGAAGTCCAGTTATTCACGAGAACATTTCAGATGGAGTCACCTTCAGTTACTCACACACTGACTTACTCTTCAGCAGCAGTCTGTGCTGTCTCTCTCCACAGCGCTGGACCGGGGCCGCCTCGCCCTCCACCTGGTGGTAGCTCACGCTCCCAGACTCCAGATCCCATAAGGCTACTGTGGTCTGTCTGTTTCCAGGAGAGATGAAGGTCAGCAGGGCGGAGAAGTCGGAGACAGTGAGCAGAGTCGTGGTGGACGACTCGGGGACGGAGAACGCAATGGTTGCCCCACCCTGAGGGACTCTGCTGCAGCCTGAGGATGGAGCCTGATGGCACTCCAGATGGGGGAGTGAGGAGGACCAGGACGTCCCAGCAGGTTGGGAGGAGGGGGTGGAAGGAGCTGGAGGTTGCTGGGCTTTGTTGTAGATTGAGGCCAGATGAGCTTCCCAGGAGCTAGAGAGAAATCAGAGGTGAGGATTAAAGGTCAGAGGTGAACTAATCCAGGGAAAGTCTGCGTGGTCGTCAGGTGCTTACCGGTCAGCACTGAAGGTGAATCTGAGGGCGGTGAGACTACAGCTGGAGCTCGTCAGGCCGTCCTGGTCTCTTGTGTGCTGTGGCCGGAAAGGTGGACGAGTGGCAGGGACGGCGCACAGCAGGTGGTCTGGATACATCCTGGAAGACAGAAGAATCAGGAACTATCAGGATCCAAACTGCTCAGTGAGAGGATCAATCAGTTTGAGGGTGTCGTATTGTTGCCACTGAGGTTTAGATTAAAATGACTCAAAGACAGGAAACGTCTCTTACTGCAGTGAGGATGCATTATCACATTTTAAAAGAAAACTGTCATAGATGCAAAAGCAGAACAGGAAACCTGAAGAATATTAAACATCATCAAGTAGGTTTTAGAATCTTTTCATGAATTCAGCCTTATTTGAATTCATATCTGTACCTTCTCAAGTTCTCGTCTTCGCAGGATATTTATTTTGTTTAATTGCTTTGCTAAATGCTAAATGCTCAGTTACCATGACAGGGAAATGTCACTCCAGATTCTGGAACATGTGAAGGAATAAACAGAGATTTTCCTGCTGCTGTACCTGAAGTAGTGGTTGATGTTGACGGCAACAGCGTTGTGACACCGAGTGACGGCGACGGCTGTTCTGAGGTCATCCGACACCTGGAGGAGGCAGAAGGAGGAGGAGGAGGAGGTGACGTGTTCTTCTGTCAGGCCACAGCTCAGGTAGGCGGGGAGGTCGATGTTAGCTAACAGACAGCCATCAGTGATGCTATACACAGCTGGAGGGGGGGGTTAGAGCAAAAATAACTTTACTGCAGTGCAGTCCAACTGTAGGGTTTTTATTAATGTACAATAAACAATCCAGCAGGTCCCAGTCTGAATGTAGTGTAGTCACTAACACACTGAGGATTTTTTTTATTATGAACAGTAGAATTTTATCTTAGTTTCACTGAGACTTTGGTTATAGAGTTTAGCTCACAACCATCTTAGATTAACTCAGTTTCTTTAGGTCTAAGGCTTCTAGCTCTGTTTGCTTTGATTATTATTACTGTTGCTGTTAATATTAATAATAACATGTAGTAGCAGTAGTAGTAGTAGTAGTAGTATCTATTGAGCAGTGCACAGTGAAGGATACTGATGAGTCCAGTGGAGCTGAGGATGAAGAGTGTTTCTCTGCAGACACAGTGGGAAACAGCAGTGTGTCTGCTCCTCTCCGTCAGCTGGATACAGCAGCAGGTGAACGTCTGCAGCTCCTCCTCCTCCACCTGAACCTGCAGCAGCCAATCGCCGTTCAGCAGCACGCAGCAGCGGCCTGCAGCGAACTGCAACACATGCAGCGACTGCAGCTCACCCACACCTGAAAACAAAGTAAAATGTCATAATAGGATTTGGACTTTAACAACAAGATTTACATGAGTTTCTGTGTGGTCCAGAGGAGTCTGACCCGGACCCTGTGGTACTCACTGCAGTCCTGCTCTGTGACAGTCTGCAGCAGGTGCTCTGCCGGACATTCAGAGACCTGGAGCAGGGAGATGGAGGCTGAACGTTCTGCTTCCACCTGCAGCAGCTTCAGGTGCCACTGAGATCCAAGAGCCAGGAATCTGAGGCTGCTGACACCTCGAGTGTGGACGCTCACCTCCTCCCACGAAAAGCTGGGAACAGAGAAAGACTTTTTAAAAACTTTCTCTAGTGTGCAGCTCCAGCATGTGTCTATTTAACTAAAAGCTCAGTTTGTGAAGAGAAGACATTAAATAGTCAGAAATCAGGTTCTTGAGGTGTTTCTGTCCTTGAATCTGTTCATGAATTAAACTGAACATGTTCGATTTCTGCAGAAACTTTATTTATGAGACACATGTGAACAAATCTGGAGTCAGTAGTGATTCAAATAGTTTTTTTGACCGCTTGCTGAAGGACTCACTCTCTGTAGCAGCCGTCCACTGCAGCCGGAGGAACCTCTCTGTCCGCCGGGTTCCACACCACCAACCGCCCCTGGACCCCCAGACATCCAAGCAGAGAGCCTCCAGGAGCCAGCTCCGCTTTCTGGATGTCCGCTACGTCTCCGCAGTGCTGGTTCTCGGGGATCACAGACACCTCTATGGAGTTCTTCTCCAGCCGCGGAGCCGCCTCCAACATGTCGACACGGTAAATAGACAACTTCTTAAAGAGGCCGAGAGTTCAGGTGTCAGCTACAGACACATTTTAGAAAGAAACGTCAAATAAACGCTTCAAAACAGCGAGAACAGCGACGGTTTAGCAGAAGTTGGGACATTTCCTCCTTTCATGTAAACAGCAGCTTCAGACAGATAGTCACGTGTCCAGAGTTCCCCTGTCAGCTGATCAAATCGGACCAATAGAAAACGGCCAAAGGAAAATTAATCAAACGACGATGTTGGTTCATAATAAAAGAAATAAAATCGAATGGTAAATCACATAAATTCTAATTAGAAATCATATAAGTATTGTTGTAGATAATATTGTCTGAGAGTTTAAATATACACGTTTTTATATTGTATTTTTTAAATTCTGTTTTTGGTTTAAGATATAGTGTTATAACAGTAAAGAAATCTTAAACCTTTTCCAGGTGTTTGATTTCTGGTTAGTAGGTGTACCTAATAACATAATAATAATAATAATAGTTATGCATGTATATAGTGCATATATGCATTTCAACACACAAACAAAGCACGTATGTATGTATATTTGTGTTATTATCTAATATTTGTTTTTATTCATATTTTGGTACAGATAGGTCATCGATTGATTTTCCCTTGTACCCAAGACATAAGGAAGCGGAAAGAACAAAGACGCTCATTGGTTGCGACAGAACCAACTGATCTCTATACAATCCTACGTTAGTGTTTACGCTGCGTGTAGCCGCTGACGTCGTTTACGTGAATTTGGAGATCTGCTGAAGCTGCGCGCCGCCGTCTACTAACGACGGTGGCTCTGTGTTCCTCTCAAAGTCGTAACGATTTGTCTTCTTTATTATGGCGTTTTACAAAACATGGAAATAGTGTTCAGCCTTGTATCGCTAACGGTCACCAAGGTTTTACAGTTTTCTGGACTTGTCGGCAGCAGGAATGTCCTAAAGACCAAAAAGATGGAGGAGAAAGCGTTAGAAGTTTACGGTGAGTGAAGCGCGAACAGGCCAAAGTTAACCGGTTACTAATGTCGGCAAAGTGACAGTAACGTACGGTGAAGCGTGAACAGAACTTTAATGTTGACTTTAATGTTATTTTATGAATTAATGTTCGAGAAACTCTCATTTTGAGGTCCTATTAAACCCAAACCCGTTTGTTGAACGTGGTACACCAGACTCCATTCACAAATTCGATAAAAATGTTCGTCCTTCAGTACTGATTTGAGATGTCATATGATTCAACAATCAGCGCCGAATTTCAGTAAAATGCCTTGTTTCCCTAATGGCACTTTGATTCTCTTAGATGATCTGTGAATACTGTAAGTCATGTGCTGAAGTGTTCATTACGTAATGACCGTAGGCGACTTTTACAAACTAGTTAGGTGTCTGTCAGGTAAGCTTAAATACATGAGTTACTGAATGGAGTTTGGTGTGGTTTTAGTCAAAGGCACAATGGACGAGTAACACTACAGAACTTAAATAGACAATTGTCTAAATGGAATTTTGTGTGTTTGCATCTGATGGCAAATAGATTGGTGCATGTACTGGTACAGAAGTCAAATTTACATTTCATTCATTTTGTGAACGGAGTTTGGTGAAGCTAGTTTGATCAGGACATCCTGGGATTTGTAGTGGTACTGAACTCAAATTGATTTCCTCAATGAAGTTTGGTGTAGTATGGATACAATGGTACCGATCCAGAATTCACATAGGATAACTGGAGTGGATACTGATGCAGAGCTCAAATAGTTAAGTTTCTGAATGGGATTTGGTGTGAACAGCAGGTACTGAGGTCTGTCGTAGTAGCAAGCTCAAATAGATAATTATTTGATTGGACTTAGCCGAATATACTGGGATTATGCAGAACTCAAATTGTTGATAGTGTGAGGGGAATTTGGTGTGGTCAGAGAGCATGTGACATTGGTGTAGTACTTGTATAAATCTCAAAGTGGTTATTGTGTGCTTGTAGTTAAATGCACAAGCTGGACTCCAAACAGATATTGTTATATATATTATATTATATTATATATTTTGAATGGAGCTTGCTGAATGCTGAATAGACTGAAAAACACTTACTGCTGTTCATAGTGGAACAGAACTTAAATGCATCATTTTCTGAATGGAGTTTGGTTTGACTGGAGTCAACTGTATATATTGGGAATACTATTGTGTGGAGCTCAAATAGGTAATTTTTTGAATGACCAGCACATGTTTTTATTCATCACAGTTTTCAAGGTTGTTTCCATCTACTGTTTTCCAGAGTTTTAGACACTTAAAGTACTGCTTGCTATTTTCTTTGCTACTAGTTTTAGACTTAGAGTGAACTGTAGTTAACAATGACGCATCTCGCTTCAGATGTGATTCGATCGATCCGGGACCCGGAGAAGCCCAACACTTTAGAGGAGCTGGACGTGGTGACGGAGAAATGTGTAGAGGTCCAGGAGCTTAGAGAAGACGAGTACCTCATCATTATCAAGTTCTCTCCAACCGTCCCTCACTGCTCTCTGGCTACTCTGATCGGTGAGTCACTCTGCTGATAACACAACGGTCCAGACCAGAAAGACGCTGCTAATGAATCAAATGACTGACATGGAAGCTTTCAGAAAGCTGACACTTTTGGATTTGTTGTCATATTGCTGTAGTATCTCAGCACAGACTCACATGTCAGCAGAGACATGCTGCTTCTATTTGGAATGTGTTCTGGTTTATTCAGGCGATCATTCTCGAAGATGTCAAAAAGGCACAAAATGCAAGAACCGAATCACTGCATTGATTCAGGAATGAAAGAAAAAGTATTAGTGAGGCACGTTTCTTTCTTTTAAGTTTCATAATTCCCCAGTTTGCTGCCCCTCACCCACAGTAATGCATCAATTACACAATTTAATCCACCATCAGTGCTGATTTGTGGCAGTATTAATTATGTTGAAAGCCCGCTGTGCTTTTGCCAGTTTAAAAGATTTAAATGCACTAAATGGGTTGAAAGGTTTTCACCACAGGGAGACACTTACTGAAATACCACTTAATGGAGCTTTTTAAGAATAACTGATCTCAAATGGTGTAAAACTTTGTACTTGTACTCTTACTGACCTGATCTGACTAATGTTCCTGCTGTTTTTAATGTTGCTCAGGATTAGAAATGTTCGTTAGGATCCATCACTAATGGTTTTATAGCACTGAACTAACATTAATGTTCCTTTATCTAACAAGCTGTAACTGACTATTATTCCCTCTATCGATAAATTGAGCAACTCCTGAATTCTAGCAAGTAGATAAAAAACCAGGGCTCCAGCTGACTTATCTTAAGTTCTGGTTTGGTCTGACTAGTGATCCAGAACCTAAAGAATCCAGTTCCTTATTTAAGGAACCAGGGATTTTTTATTTAAAATAACTTTATGATTGATTGATCATTAAAATAGTGCCAGTGACTTTTCTGTCAACAAATATTTAATCAGCTTTTTTTTTTTAAATGTCCTTGAGAACATTAAAGGGCAGGTTCACCATTTTTCTCAATCTCATGAAGTTTAGTGTCCATCATTAGCAAGTAAGTAACTGAAGTTATAAATATAAATTATAAGGGGATGAGTCTTTTAACTCACCAGAGAAAGTAACTGTCGCTCTGCTAATGTTTCTGCACCGGTTGTTGTTTGTGTCTGAGTCAGTCTGGGTATTTTACTTCTTGATTTGTCTCGCTCGGTTGGTTCAAGCCTCAGATCAGCTTCAAATAATCTTACTAAGTAAATAAACAAGAAATGATAATTTAATGTCCAGAATGAACCAGAGGGATGATTGTGACAAGCAAAAAGACAGTTTCAGTGTTAATATGGGGACGTGACAGATGCATGATGTAGCTTTGTATTTATTTTACTTGTTAGAGGCTCGGCTTTCTAATTTGAGACCTCTCTGTTTGACTATCACGTCTGTGCGATCTCATTCCTACGTAACAATTAGTCTGTTGTGTTTGTAACAGCAGGGACGTCCACTTCATCAAACCAAGCGCACCCTTTTTGTCGAGGGCTGCCGTACGCCACACGACAAAAGTGCCACACCAGGAGGTATGAAAACCAGGAGGGACAGGATTAGACAGTCCCACTTCAGTACTGATTGTTTGTAGGAGAGCAGAACAGGAAGCTCACTGTAAATAATATCTGTACAGTTTTAGTGTTTTCATTTAAATTTTCTGAATCTGTGTGAACTACAAAAGTTCCCAAACATCCTGACTGGTGTTTCATCCCCCCTCACCGTGTCTGGTATTTATTAGGAATAGTTTACTCCCTGATGATTCATCCTTTGTTATCAATGTTTTTACTGCTGCTAAATTATTTTTTCTGCCAGTTGAGATTAAAAGTTGTCACAGCAGAGTAGCTCGCACTGCAGCAGAACGTTTGACCCTTCTCCTTCACACTGTTAGTGATCGATCTAATCTGTCATTTGCAGCAGACACAGAAACAACAAGAGTAAGTAATTCCTTTAGAGAAGCAGCTGATGTAAGAGGACTACAGTTTAAATGAAAGCTGTTTGAGTGTAAACATAAAACTTGGCTTTTATTCCTGCACACACACAGTAAATTAGATTCAGGCGTCCATTAGCTGGAGGATATTAATTTGTCCAGTGATAAACAGGCCAGTCACTGCAGCCAGACTGTGGTTTCATGGTGTTTTATTGTCAGCACGGTGAATAATCCACATTATTCTCATGTCACTCAGCTATTAGGTCCTTTTATTTATTGACATTCTCCACATGCAAATTATAGCTTTGTTGTGTATTCGACACCACTGTCCAGACACGGAGACGGCCCATGTTTATTGTCTAAGAAACATTTTAGTTTCCCTAAAATGATCCCTGCATAGTGTAAGACTGCAGCTCTGTCATGTATCATATCATAAACACGTGTCTGTAGTTTAGCCTGATATCATAATTCTACGTTCGAATGCTTTCTTAGTTTTTAATTTCACAAACAAGTCGACCGAACTCTAGTGTTGAAGGCCGAATGTAAAAACACAAGTATTGTTTCATGTAAGATGAAAATGACTTTCAATTAAATTTGTGATTATTCATTTTTAATCAAGAAATGAGAAAATGGGGGAAAAATAAATGAGGAATAGTGGAAAAAGTCCATGTTGTTCTGAGAGTTGAAGGTTCAAATTCCCTGTTTTTATCTGGAAGAAAACACAGAAAATTAAATACAAGAGACAAAAGCAGCAAAACCTCTTAGGTGAGAAGCTGGAACCAGAGAAAAATCATCTCAAAGCACTTTACATGGTGAGGTCAAGACCTTAGAGAGAAGAACACAACAAATCCTGTGAACTGGGAGCTGGTTCCA
Source organism: Sandelia bainsii (assembly GCA_032362345.1). Taxonomy (NCBI): domain Eukaryota; kingdom Metazoa; phylum Chordata; class Actinopteri; order Anabantiformes; family Anabantidae; genus Sandelia; species Sandelia bainsii. Next base: position 25,282,277 of record JAUMHL010000027.1, read on the forward strand.
CAGGAGAGGAGCTTGATAGCTAAAGGCTCTGCCTCCCAGTCTACATTTAGAAACTCT
>JAUMHL010000027.1:25291420-25306616 GCA_032362345.1 Sandelia bainsii
CTTCACAAATCTACTCAAGTAAAAGTAAAAAGTATGGTGCAGTAAAACTACTCTTAGAAGTACATTCTTTTCAAAAACTTACTTAAGTAAATGTAACGGAGTAAATGTAATTCGTTACTACCCACCTCTGCCTCTGACCCGTCAGTGATGTCACTTCTTGCAGATTTGCGCTGCTTTCTTCTGTCGCACAGAGACCTGTGGTTAGAGGTGTACATGTAGAAGCCCAGTCTCTACTCATTTTTCTCATTTTACACAGAGAAAATAATCCCTCCCGGTTGAAGACAGCTCTTCATTTCATTCCCACGTCAATCAACACAAAGCGTGTCAGTGCAGATCAGCTACACTAACTGTTGGCTAACATGCTCCTAAAGCTTGTTGAATTGTGTAATTTAACTCCTTCCTGCTCAGAATAAATGTGTAACAGTACTGTTCCATGTAATATGCTGTCATATATAATAACATAATAATAATTATACTGTGTATGAAGCTTCAGCTTCAGTCTGTTGTGTAGAACTTCTCCCAGTGTTTTTGCCATTTCTCTGATAACATGTTAAAGCTTTTATTACCATCAACAATTCTTTTGTGACTTTTCTTTTAGCTTATCTGAGCCTCCATATATAATGTTGCCTACTTTTATTTGTGTATAACTGTGTGTTACAGGTTTGTCTTGTTGGGAGCAGTGATGTCGCCATCTTGAGTAAATCACCCATTGAGAAAGATGTTGTTGGTGGTTTAATAAAGGTTACAATAACATTTGTGTCTCAAACTACTTATTTAGAAAAATTCAGCAATGTGGACGATGTGTTTCACCAGCAGCATCTATTCAGTCTCGACTATTTGCTGTAGCTTCACGGACTGTTTTTGTCTCGGCACAGCAGCTATTGATCAATTGGTTCTGTTTTTTTCTGCTGATTCTAACAGGAGAGGAAACTGCAGCTCTCACCACTCCAGCACAGAGCCAGTGAGGTTTTAGGGTGCACCATGTGTTCACTGTGATGCGTTGCCTGTCACAAGCAGTGTCTGCAAGTGAATCCAAACTAAACACACACACACACACACACATTTTAGAAGATGGTTCTGTAGAATATAGGCGATTTGTAGCCTATAATTTATATATATATATATATATAATCATTTTTCCATTTGAGTCATTTTAAATTGCAGTAATCATAAAAATGGTCAGAATCCTGCAGCGACTGATCTGAAGGCAGTTTGTCTGACTTCTGGTTATTACCAGTCTGAATGTGAAGGAAACACCATCCATTTTAAACAACTTTCATGTCATTTTTACTTTATAGTAAATTTACATTTGAATATTTTAACAGTTTTAAGGTATAAACCTTATATTAACCTTATAACTGTACACAGCTGCACCTGGAGCAGCTACAGTGCTGCTGAAGCATTGGTGACTCAGCATCAGCATCATCTGGTGATGTCAGGTGGAATCAGAGATCAGCCACAGTACTTTCACTGCTGATACTTGAACTACATGAAGCTTATAAGACTTGTGTGCTGCTCAGAGCATTTTACAGTATACTTGATCCACCATTTAAGCCCAGTGTTCCTCCCTGCTCAGTTTGGGGATGCAGAGTGTTATGTAATGACCCCGACCAGCGTCACAGCTCCTGATCAGCCTCCTCTTTGATCAAAGCCAGAGTGCAAATGCCAAGCAACAATAAAACATCACAACACGGGCACATCCTGCAGCTCAGGGTGCTACAGAGCGACTATCTCTTACTCCGCTCCGCTGGGTGACAGGAGAGGCTGAGAGCCTTGCAGCAAAGCCTTTGATTACAGAGGTGGCAGAAGAGGTGATTTGCATTCAGTGTCAAAACATTATTTTCAGGACTCCAGTAGTGAAAAGGAGTATAAGGAGAGGGGGGGGACGTAAAGACTGTGCTGTGTTGTCTCTGATGTGAGATAAATAGCTATTTTCTGTCAGCTCAGTGTGTGTCTGTGCATTTTAAAGGGTTTGTGTCTCATTCAGTAATGTCCTACACACTGCTGGATCCACATTTCAAAACACAAACATAATCATTGTGTGTTTATGCCACAATTTGCATTTCATTCTGGTCATTTAGCTTCTCTGACCACGAGCCCATCTTGCCACACACACTATCGAAGCTGTAAGTTAAGTCAAATGTCTTCAGTGTGAAGCAGAAACCATGTCATTCTGATGCTGGGGGACTGTGCATCATCTTCTTCCAGCTGCTCCCTTTAGGGGTTCTCACAGCAGATCATTTGTTTCCTTCTCACTCTAAAGTCTTGTGATTTGGCTCAGGTTTTACACCAGATGCCCTTGTTGATGCAACTCTGCCCATTTATCTGGGCTTGGGACCAGCACTGAGGAAGCACTGGCTTGTGGCTGCAGGGGACTGTGTATGTAGGTTGTAAACTAAAAACAACAGTGCACAGTTTAAAAGCACTCTTACATTAGCAGCAATATCTTGCGTATAAATAAGCTCCAGTGTATTTTCTCCTGTTTCACCCTGAGAAATTTTAAGCTCACAGTAGTGTTCCTGTTCCCGTGTTCTTCTTACAGACCTGCTCTGCGCTCTACCACCAACCTCAGGACCCCTGCTGTGCCTCAGCTGCCTCCTGCTGAGGCTCCACTGGGATCTGCTTTATCAGCATGAGCCCGAACTCTCACTAAAATATATCTGCGTCTCATTCACGGCTGCTGATGTAACGGCTCAGTGAAGCAGGATTTGGACTGAGAGGCACGACTCACAGACTGAACAGATGGATGTAAAGAGAAGCTGACATTGTTTTAAAAAAAGGCAAGCAGAGGTTGGGAACAAGCACGAAGTCAAAGACAGGCAAACAAGTGCAAAAGGAGTAGAAAGTTTCATATACAGAACGTCTAGAGTCCTAGCAGGTGATCAGAAATACTCTAGTACACTGAGGGATTGATTAGGGGTGGTGGTGTGTGGAGCAGGTGAAAGGTGGAGTTAGCAGGTGAGTTTGGGACGGATGTGAAAATAACCAGAGAAAAAAAAGCTCAAAAAACAAACAGTTTGTTCTTTCTTACCTTCCCATCCTGTCGTCTCAGATTTCAGTCTCAGGAGAGAGTTTTAAATGAAGATAAAGCGGTTAGTGGCCTGTTCATACAGACAGAAAATTGCAATTGAAATGTTATTCCATCTGCAAAGTTTGACTGCTGTTTATTTAGGGAAAAAACACATTGACTTAAACTCATTTCCTGTGATCTAATCTGAAAAGATTATGACAGCATCTTCATTGGAGTAATACTGGACAGCAGCATATGACGACATTTGAGTTTTTAACGCTGTCAAGAACAAGAAACATCAAAAGAAAATGTCGTCTGTTGACAACACCACACTGGCTCGAACGCTCACATCTTTCAGTATTAATATAAAATCGGTTTTCAGTTTAGCTTCTCTTTCTTCACAACGATGACAAGCGTTGAGGCGCGGAGATGGAAAGATGAGACACGTTTATGCTCCACCAACCCTCCACAGAGCCACAGCAACGTGAAAAAAAGCAGTGCTTCAACTAGAATCAAGCCGCTTTTGTGTTGTGACATTTTCTTCACAACTGCTTGACAAGGCAGTTGTGTAAAGTCAGGCTGAAGGAAACAAAGAGAATCCCAAACACCCACTGCTGGTCAGACATCATGAATAAAATAAAAGCCTGCTTTTCAGCAAAATACAGTGTCGCAGCCCGTTCGACGTGCTTGAAGGGACAGAAGCAGATGTAATCGACGCACTCGTCTGCCTGCAGCTCCACAGCTCTGCAGCTCCTTGAGCTGGAGGGGAAAAAACTAAAGTTGGATCCAAGTTTGAAAAGTTTTCAGCCCAACTCAAATTAATGGTCTCATGGTTCAGTTGAGCAACTTCCTATGAAACAGTCTCAGACCGAGAGCTGTGACAAGGATTCCTGTTCATTGTGAGTGCCGTCCTGGAGAGAATGGGAAATAATTCATAATGTGTAGGGTGTGAGAAGTGAACTAAATATCCATTCATCACGAGGAGCCCAATAGAAACTGAGCAATGGTTTCAGGTCTGCAGTCAATTTATGTCTACTTTATGTCTAATACAGACAACATGGATGCAGAGTCTGTGGTGTCAGCCACTAGTTTCTGCCATGATTTATTCTATCACCATGTGAATTTCTACCAAAGTCATTGCCTTCACTGGCCATACAACTGTAAACAGTGGCAGGAAAAAGTATATGAACCCCATGTATTCTGTATGTGTTGGTCGTAAACTGATCTAATCTTCGTCTGCATCACAGGTAACAGAAACAACTATCATCTCTCATGTCTTTATTAAACACAATAAATATTCAATGTGCAGCTGGAAAAAAAGTAAGTGAACCATAATAATAACAACAACAACAACAACAACAACAGATACTTTATTGATCCTGTTATGGAATTTTCCTATAAAAATAAGAACACTGGAAGAACAAAGTTGTCTTTCGTATATTTATTATTCCTTGCAAAGAAGGAGCGTCTGACACAGATCCAGCAAACAATCTGTATGAGAGGCTCAAAGTGTTCACAACTGCCTCTCTTTTATACACCTCAGTAAACATCCTGTGTGTACCATTAACAATTTAGATGCTGCTCTTGGCGATTTCAAGACTGATAACACCCATTGTTAAAAGCACATGATTTACTGTGAGGGCAACGGCCAATCAGCAGACAGAGAAGATCCTCCTTAGTAATCACATTTCAACACTTCAGGGAGGAAGCTAAATGTTGACAGTTGGTCACAGAATGTACACATGACAAAGGTTATACATGTTAAAGTACAACATGATTAAACAAAGAAAACATATAATATATAAAATTCCACTACAATCCCCTTGGGGACATTGTTGTTTGGACAGCTGCCAGACAGCAGGTGTCGGTGCTACTACGGGGGTTTCAGTGACACCTCGACATGTAGCTTGCCAGGACTGAGAATCGAACCATTGGATTGAACCAACTTCGGCAGCAATAACCTCAAGCAGGCGCTTCCAGTAGCTTTGGACTAGACCTGCACAACATCTAGAAGGAACTCTGGACCTGACCTGAGGTCTGGGCTCTGATTCCAAAAGGTGGATTTTATTTAGGCCATTCTATAGTAAATCCACTTCAGTGTTCAGTGGTCACTGTCCTGCTGCATCAAGAACGAGCTGCAGGTCGCAGATGGATGAGTTATCCGGGTGCTCAACCATCTGCATACAAAAGCTTCTCTGTCCCATCTCAGGGAGTGAATGAAGAAAAATGGCTCCAAACGTTTCAGGATGCACAAAGAGGAAACAAGTGTCCAACTTTGATAGTAGCTGCGATATGCACACAGTCAACTTACTTAGGCAGATCTATAGCAACTCAGGCTCATGTATGTGAGCAAATTTCTATGTACACTGATTTTTGGGCACCATTTCTGGATCCAAAAATTGTCAGGCGTATGTGTAAGTATGTCTGAGTCTTCAGAGTTAACTAAGTTCTGAAGGAAACTACTTCTGACTCCCATGTGTCCATGGGTGGAGAAGAAGGTGGATTGAAACAAGGTCTGCTGTGACATACCAGCAGTGTAAGATGATGTGATCCTGCTCTCAATGAATGTTTGTGTCCAAATGAATTCTAACTGCATCATTTGAGGTTCGATCATCATTTTACTTCACTTAAACACATCAGGGATGAAAACAAAGGGCAGATCGGTATCATCGATTGGTACCAAAGTACCACTGGTAAATCCTGATTATAGGAGACGGATGATCACTGTAGAGGATAACAAAGGTCCATCTGCTCAGCTCTACACATTTCTACAACGATTCAGTACAAAGCAGCCCAAGGACAAGTCGATGTGATCTGAGATAAACAAGAGCCGGTCACAAAAGAAAATGATTCAGTGATTGATCTTGTTTCCCCACTGAGCAGCAGAGCTCTGATTTACAATCTGATGGAATAGTTACAGCAAACACTTCACAGCACAGACAACCTAATGAACCACCGCAAATTTTCTCTTTTTTAGGAAGACAAATGATAAATAGAAAAAAAACCCTGCCCTCACTCCCAAAGGCTGATTTCATGAAGTGTTGGCAGTGCTTCAGAAGTTCCTTTATCAAGTAGTAACTGAATAACTGCGTCCACATTCACCACTGAGCCTCTTCACTTTTCAGAAGTTCCCTCCAGGTTGTACTCATGAAGCCCTGCTCCAGCACTTGTAGTTTAATAATTCATTAAATGAGAAGAATTCAACTTCATTAGCTCCAAGATGACAAGTGACTCACTTGTGAATGTCACCCTCATTGCTGGGGTGATAACAGCTCCTTCTTATTACTGTGCTGTGGGACTTTTCGTCACGACTTGGATGAGTTTCTTGAGTGTTGTTTGCCTCCTCGGAGTAGCACCGCGCGCTCTGCTGTGATTGTTTTGTGCCGTCAGACACACACGTGAAAATGTTCAATTACTGCCAGACACCATTATCGTATACCCACCAGTATCGACTCACAGAGTGCTGTAGCGTAATCCTGTAGTCTGAAAGCATCAGTCCACCTCTTTCTCCTACTTTAAGGTGAATTCTACTAGTTCATATCAGTTGTGAGGTTATTTGTATGTCTGGTCTTCTTCATAATCTCCCTTCACTCAAAAGCTCATTTAAACCTCAGTTTAACACCTGGATGTTTGAGTTTACTGACTGATGTGGTTTGATAAGGTAACATGCAGCTGTCATCACATTTTAACATCTTAACTGTGTGTGGTACGAAGTTGATAAAACCCTTTTTAGAGCCTCTGAATGATAAGACTGCAACACACAGTACTGTCATAACAGGGACCATGATCCAAATGCAGGATGACCAAGTAAACAGGAACAGTTCAGTGAGTTTGTCCAAGGAGACAGTGATGACATCAGCTTGCAGGTAGGAACAGAAGTCCACCGCATGAGGGGCAATGCAACAAGCTGCCAGGAAGCAGGTGGAACTGGCAGGTTTAAATGATGGCTGGGATAACGAGGAAACCGGAAACAGGTGTGTGAGACTGAAGGTTACTGCAGGACAGGTGGATGTTAAAGAAAAGGAAACAGGAACTGATGGAAATAACTGAGGACACCTGGTGGGTGGCAGCAGACAGAAGGAGGGAGGGTGGCCAAAATAAGCTTGTTGAGAAAAGGAGTCCTGACAGTAAAAACAGCTATTAATAATAATAGATACTTTATTCATCCCTTTGGGGAAATTCTTTGTGGACAGGCTGCCCCTGTGAGGCACCAAGGGTCAGGGTATCCGCTCACCCTTGGCTTTGAAGACGACTGCTCTACCCATTGAGCTATCATGCCACCCCTTAACACTAACATACCACCTGGTTACAGACACATCTGGTGTTGGTTACATGTGTTCTCCAAGATGGTATGTGCCAAAATAGAAAACTACTAAGATCCACATCTGGATTCATGTGAAAAAAACAAAAGGCATTTGCACATCTATCAGGTATTTGCTCGATCCTATATGATGAGATCTTTTGTTTCAGAGGCTCAGATGAGAAGGCACAGAGGATTAACTGTTTCATTCAGAGCCCTGCAGTCCGAGAGGTGACGAGGAAGGAGATTAAAATGAAAGGAACAGGTTAGTACAGACTTTCTGGATCAGACTTCATGTTGCTGAGTCTGAGCTCAGGCTCCTGTATATGTTTAAGTAAGGAAATAGAGTCATAGTGTAGAAAATAAGTTCAAGTCAATGAACTGAATAATTTATCTTACAGACTGTTATATCTTTATCTCAGAACTTTAATTTGTTTGGTTTAAAAATCTTTTATTTGTCAGAAAATTGGCTTTGTGACTTGTGTGTAATGAAACATTAGAGGCACAAACTGGGCTGAAATTAAATAACAAAATGTGTTGTTGGTCCATGCACACAAACAACAACACATAGAACTAAAAACATTTCTGGAGGAAATGTAGACTTCTGGGGCGGCACGGTGGTGTAGTGGTTAGCACTGTCGCCTCACAGCTAGAAGGACCCGGGTTTGATCGGGTGCCTTTCTGTGTGGAGTTTGCATGTTCTCCCCGTGTCTGCGTGGGTTCTCTCCGGGTGCTCCGGCTTCCTCCCACCATCCACAGACATGCATGTTAGGTTAACTGGTGACTCTAAATTGTCCGTAGGTGTGAATGTGGGTGTGCGTGGTTGTTTGTCTCTGTGTGTCGGTCCTGCGATGGACTGGCAACCTGTCCAGGGTGTACCCCGCCTCTCGCCCGATGACAGCTGGGATAGTGCTCCAGCACCCCCCGCGACCCTTACGGGGACAAGCGGTTAAGAAAATGGATGGATGGATGTAGACTTCTGGTGGGAGGAAGCTGGAGTACCCGGAAAAAACAGACACAACCAGAAAGGCACACGTTGATTCAAACCCAGATCTTTCTTGCTGTAAAGCGACTATGCTAACCACTACACCACTGCTCCACCCCCTAACCCAGGCATTTCTATGACTTATCCCAACTAAATCACTTTTTGCATAGTTGTTGTCTTGTGTTTTTGACTGTTTAGGGCAAAAACAAGCCCTAAACATACAATGCCACGCCATTTTGTGCCACTCTACGAGACGTCAGGCGGCACGGTGGCAGCCAAAGTGTAATTTCAACAAACGCACACTTTGACTTTGTCCCAACCCTCTTATACGACCTGTGTGTTAGACGAGTTGTCGATAAAAAGTGATGGGTAGAGTTGCTGAACTTTAACTCCGTTCCAAATCAGAACCAAATCCAAATTGGAAAGAACCAAAAACTCCATTTCAGTTCTGGTTATCGGTTCCCAAACGTTGAACTGATGCTGCTCATGTAATTTGTTTCGATACGAGCTAACATCCATGGCTAACGTTACAAGCTACAACAGTTAACATACAGTTGGCGCAGTAAACGGACAAAAGTGTGGCTTCAATTTAGAAAAGAAAAAAACAAGAGAAAATGGGGCTCACAGCTAAAAAAAAGTGCACAACACACTGTCCACAGACTAAATGCATTCTTTACTGCTCTACCTCCTGAGCCCACTGATCTACTTTTGCACCTCAGCCCTCCAGCTGGGAAAAGTCGAGCATTCCCATTCCCCCCCACCAGAATAATCCGATAATCCTTTTCAGGTACCACCACATCCCCGTACAGCCCTTCAGTCTGCTGAAATTAACTCTCCTCTCTGTGTTCTCTGGACAAGTGTCAGGTGTGTCTCACTGCTGGGTTTCACTAATCAATCATAAATGACATTTAGTGATGGATAACCTCTCACCAACACTCAGAATTCCTGAGTGATGGTGGTGATTGATCACATGCGTGTTTTCCAGTCTGGGCTGCTGCTGCATGAGGACAAAGCTTCAGTGTGCAGGTACTCATCCAGATTTGAAGAGCCACTAAAAACACGTTGAGTGTGACATGCAGAGAGAGACAGCAGCTGTAGTGCTGCAGAGGAAACAATAAGATACTGAAGTAAACAGTGGAACAGTCGGCTTATCATCCTGGGTACAGTTGGTAGAGGTTTGTGTTTAAAAAACTGATCTGCATCAGCTTTACATTAATCAGATAATTTGTTACTAAGGCTGGAGTACCAACTGGGCCCTGGGGCCTCTGGTTTGTGATAATGGGATTAATCATCAGTTTGTATGGAAATTTCTAACTTTAAAGTACAATCTGACGTCTGTGGACTTCCTAACAGATTACTGATTTAATGTGTGTTTATATCCTTTTATGCAAATATTAAGTTTAATCTACTGGAATTTGATTCCCGTGGAGACATTCAGGACACAGCTGGGTCTGTACCTGCTGTGCAACCTGCTGGGGCAACATGGGGTTCAGTATCTTACCCCGGGATGCTTCAACATCAGTACGTAGAATGATGCCACACAGTCAATCGATGCCCGGCTCCTCGCTGCTCATGAAAAAGAGCTTTAATTAACCTAATGGATTAAACTACAGGCTGCGTGATTAGCAGAATATGCACTGGCTGAATTACAGGGATTGTTGGGTTTTCTCTATTTATAGTTGTGTTGTTATATTCTGTAGGTATTGTGTTGTAAAGTGCTTTGAGATGACTATTGATGTGATTTTTTTTCTGAATGAATTGAATTATAACTACCCCACCAGGTGGTTTAGGGAGATAAACAGCTGGTGGAGCCAATTCTACAGCCGATGCCAATAAATCAATGAAGATGACACAGTGAGGCAAAGAGATTAAAATCTCCAACAATAGAAAAACAAGTGAAAAATGTGATGAAATTTGAATTTCTGTCTCCAGTCTTCTCATTCTCCACACAGAGCTGATGTTTCAGTCTTTTCACTGGAAATGCTTCATGTACATCAGGATTTATTCACTTACTGCTTTTTATCCAAACAACCTTTACTCCTCAGCTAAGTGTGAGAACTTTGATATTTGATATTCAGAAATTTTCAGTCAGGTTTTTTTCTGTAAATGTTCATAATAGCGTGGGTGGACATGCACCGGTTTGGTTGCTACGAGCAGATAGTGTAGAAAAGAGAGGGGAAAGTTCACTAACCCCCTTGTGTTGCTAGAAATTATTTGCTGTTGCAGATTAAAATCATCTTGAGGTGATAGAATTGCACCGTGTCGCTTTACTACTTCATAGCTACATGCAAATTTAGCTGAATTAAGTGCAAGTGTAGATACTTTAAAAAAAACACTAACATTTATTACTCCTTTTTTTTTTTTACTTGACTTCCGGAGTTGAACACATATCATGAAAAAGTTTTAAGCTAAATGAGCAGTCACATTACTGGAAGTTATGAAGTGATAGAAATCAGCTTGATTAAAAGACATGTTGAGAATTAAATCACATATGCAGTGTATGATTAATGGCAGCAGCAGGAGGGCTTTATATGATTTTGCCTGTGTGTGTGTGTTTGGAAGGAGATCAGTGGCAGTAGATGCTTCATTTAAGAGCAGACATTTGCCACATACTCGTTTTAATACCACCTCTTCGTGTAGCACAGTGGTGTTTTCTTTATTCAGAATATTTTTTTATATTTCACTGGTTCCATATCAGCATACTGTGCAGTTCAAACCATCCTCTAATCTTTCACTACACAAAGAGAGACAAAGAGAATAAGACTGTTATGTGAAATGATGGTAAATGTACAGATTATTTTCTCTTTCACATTAGTGTCGGTGCAGGAGTAAAAGACCTGAAGAGAAGCTGCAGGACCGACTTTGATGTCAGTAATCGTATTGACACAGTGGGTGTGAAAGTTGGAGAGAAACTGTTTAAATAAGACTCCGACTATCAGTACACAGAGTCCACACATCTGTCTTCTCCTTTGTTTATTCTCCTCTGAAACCGCAGCTGTCCCCATTTCCTTTTCATCCTCGTCTCCTCCTTGTTTCTGCTCTCCTCGTTGTTTTCTATCATTTGTGCATTCTAACCTTTAATCCTCCCCGTCTCTCTCCTCATCTCCTCTCCTCCTCTATTTGATTTTCCTCTCTGTCTACATCATGCCGACTCGTTTGTAAAACTTTAATAGTCAAACAGGCAGCTGAAGATGCTGAGATGATGTCAAAGCAGAATAAAGTCATGGATGAAATACTGAACAGGTTGACCGGGCTGATAAACAACTAGTTATTGCGTTAATAAAGATTTTAATACAGTTTTCATGTTGTACCAGTTGTGTGTAGAGAAAGCTCAGAGGATTCTGGAGGTCCAAGTTTGTACCTCTGTCTGTGAGCAGGAGCAGACACAAGCTAAAATACCTTCACTGTACCTCTTGCTTCTTTATGTATCACTGCATGTTATTTTTAGTTGCGTACAAGATGAATATTTGTCATGTGTGGCTGATGTAGGCCTCCTCTGTTTTGTAAGTATTGTCCGGTGCAGGGACTATCACCAGTCTTCAGAGGGTGTTGTCCTGGAACTAATTGCTACCTCGACAGAGTTTGGCTTTGAATTTTGAATTTTCCTTCAAGCTGCACCAGAATGTAATCCTCATTTTAAGCTCCAGTTTCATTATGCTGTTGGCTACAGTTGTCAAAGCTGGTCTTCAGTCATATTGATATTTTATGAACAGTTTGACTAATGACGGCGGTGACAGCGCTCTACTTCAGCTTCAGCTCTTCATTTACATCTTTATATAAAAGCCTCTGTAGGACTATCAGCCACATCGATGATCAGTCCCATGGTGAGGGGCTTTTAGCAGCATCTGAACGTCTGAAATGACATATAATTAAAACAGTTCACATTGAAATACTACCTACTTCAAATGCACAGAATGTGTCTCGTGATTCTCCTGATGGTGGCGCTGTACTGAAAAACATGTATTTGCTTCAGTTTCCACTGAAACTAGTGTGGTTAGTTCTCATCTGGTTGTAGCTTGAGAAATCTGCATAAAGTTGAACTTTGCTCATCTTTCCTCTGTTTCACCTCAGCAGTAGACATCTGAGCTGAGAGTAAATATTTGGGTGAATTTAAACATCTGTGATCAGTATTCAGTTGTACCGCTGTTTAATACTGTGAAGCTCAGCACAGATATGACACCCAAACCCCTGAGGTTGAGGCAGCTCTGCGGTGTCGCAGTGCAAATCCTCCCCTGCAGTTATTTATTGTCGTTCTTGTGGGATTATGTGACAGCTGCACGTCACAGCCTCATGAAATCCGAAATGGCCACAAACACGGTTGGTCAGAGAAACGCCCAAATCAGGCCCTTGCACAGTCACGCCTTATCAACCTCCATCCTCCATCTGTGCTCGTCAGTTGTTCAGTCTCCACTCTAAAGCTTGAGTTAGAGACGACTCAGGTGACCCAGATTTGTATTGCTTAGAGCAGTTGGATTCTGAGCTGAGCACAGATTCATCTTATTCTCTTTACTTTAAAGATTAAATGAAGAACTGTTGAAATATTCTCACTGAACTGCAAAATAGGACTTGTTGGACTCAAATATGGAGAGAAATATATCTTCATGAGAGTGAGCTGAGGGTTTTGCAGTTCAGATGGTTAAGAACACTGTAAACTAGATAAAATCAGGTCGACCTCGCTCAGCTACAACACACATGTTGCTCACATGATAAAATGTTCTTTTGGTTTTGCCTTCCTTTTATCTGCCAGCATGGCTGAATGATGAAGTGCTCATGAGAGAGAAAAGCAACAAGTCCTCCAACTTTAACTTTAACCTCTCTGACAAAGATAGTAACCAGTTCACGTGTAACTTTAACTTTAACTGGCGCGACCAAAAACACAACAACAACAACAACAACAACAGATCTCTGTTTGGGGCTGGACTTTGGCTGCACTGGTTTAGTTTCTACTTTGTGCTATTCGTATGCGTCTTGCATCTCATCGTGATTGTTTTCTCTCTTTGTGGTTCTTCGTAGACATGATTGGTTGGCCAGTCAGAAACACACAGAGACTGTGCTGCACCGGGCCCCTGATCCCTGTGTGGCTGGATTGATGAAGGGACAAATACTTTCACAACACTGTATATGCTGTGAAGCTGGGCAGGTTTTATTTTACCATTGAAAGTAGCAGCACACGTCAGCGTCTGTGAGATGATGATTGTTGTCAGTGACTGAGGCAAAGTTCACATGAGGGAAAAATAACAAGTTTGCGTTACAGCTTGTTTCAGTGTGATTTTCTCCCCAGGTTTTGATGAGACCCCTCGATGCTTCTGCTGATTGAATGTGACTCATTTCACAGTTCATTTAATCACTGTTCAAAGTTTTCTTAACACAACCCCTGATCCAACCACCCACCCCCGCCGGTCTGTTTAGAGGAACAATAAATCAGTTGTGCTTAATGTGCAATGACCCAGAATAATAATGACCCTGTGTGTGTGTGTGTATAAAATGGTGGGGTGGGGCTTAGGGGGGTAGTAGTTAAAATCTATTTCTGTGTTTAACTGTGTCAGGAATGTTGCATCATACTTACGTTACAGAATATTAGTGCAGTCTTTGACGTGTGCAGCTGATCGTCTGCAGCACGCTGTGTGCCCATTAATGCACGACATGGTTCCTGATCATGGAAATTAATCAAGTCCTATTTATACAGCCCTCACTGCAGGATGCAATGCAGCACTCCTAGAGTTTAATTACTGGATAAGAATTGAACTTTCCTACAGCTACACAGTTCAGTTCACTACTTCATGATGGGCTGGACTGGTAATCCTGCACACCGGGCATTTTCTCAGTGGGCGGATGCACTTTTGGGCTGATGTAACTACAATTTTTGTAATTATATATATATATATATGTATATATTTTTTTTTAAAATCACGTTGGCCCTTAAAGCATGAGGAGCGGTCCAGTGGTTCATTTTCTGTACTGACACTGTGATGGCCCAATCAAATCTCTTGCCAGGGAAAAGGCCGTGGGTTAGCAAATTAACAGGGACTCTCAGGTAGGGAGGGTGACTGTGTGTGCATGTGTGCGAGTTATGCCTAAATAATGATGGTTCATTTAGTTCAGCACTAATTTCAACATGCTTCTGGGAGCTCAGTGTCAGCTAATTAGTGTATGGAGTGTTTTTGTAGCCAGTAATACAGTCAGAAGTTAACTTTGGCTCAGCCTATTATAACAACATTAATTAAGTGGACCGTTCTTGATGATGGTGGGTTTCTTGTCCCAGTCCAGCCCTGTATAAGGAAGTACATAATGCGGAGTCACAGGTACCAGAAGCATTAATCGTAACTTAAAACTACACATTTCAAGTGGTAACCTGAATTTTCTAATGTTCGAGTCCAGACAGTTAAATCTCAATCTTTTCTGCGAGCAAAGAACTGGAGTCAGGATGCGATTAGCTTAGCATGAATATAAATAGGCTCTGTGTCCAACAGTCCAAAAATATAACAGACAGCACCTCTAAAGCAGGTTTTAAAGGAGACCAGGGGGACTAACTGACCACTCATAAAGGAGCCCCCTAATTAAATTACAGATGTTAAATAGTCTGTTTCTAGTTTATAAAGAAAGTTGTTCACTGCTCTTTGTCACTGAGACCTACAGATCCATGATCCGGAGGATCTGAAAACAAATTAAAAGCTTGGGTGTCTTATACTGGTTCTATTCTAATGTTGTCAGTGAACTTCTGCGTCATTTCCAATCTAAGATCAAAGGTTATATGTTCAATTCAATTCAGTTCAATTCAACTTTATTTGTATAGCGCCAAATAACAACATAAGTCATCGCAAGGCACTTTAATTCAATTCAATTCATCTTTATTTGTATAGCGCCAAATCATAACAAAAATCATCTCAAGGCACTTTACATA
>JAUMHL010000027.1:25330991-25354837 GCA_032362345.1 Sandelia bainsii
TTCTACTTAAATGCCCTACTTTCATGATATAATATCACTGTAGTGTGAACTTTTTACGTTTTCTATAAATTTCACCCAAAAGCCAAATATCCCTAACTTTTTGTGAGTAGTGTATGTTCATGTTGGCAGATGGAACAACTAGTTCTCCACCTGAGCTGCTATGAGTTTTATCTGCTGCTACTTTTAATTTAACCTCACTCAAATAAGAACCAAGTGTGTCAAACTGATTTTCTGAATTTGTCTCAAACACGCAGCCTCATGTGCCCTCTCTCTTTGACTTTGAACAAAATGACTTTTTCTCCACCTCCCGAGCCAACAGATCGACACCCTGTCTCTGTTCTGGGACTCGCTGATTTACAAATTCAGTACATGATCTGCACTGAGAGGAAGATAAGAGAGAAGGGACAAAACATCAGTGACCTCTGTAACAAATGCATGTGGACTATACAAAGACACACTTTCAGTGTACTCAAGATCTAGATCAAGATAGAGGAGCTTTTAAGTGTTTAGTGGGGACATGAAAACCAAAACTGCTCCAATTATTAATTTATTTTCAGCAGCACACTGATGAAACCACAATAACATTTTTAAGGGAATGAAAAAATACAGACATTTTTCTTATCACATTGAAAATACCAAAGTGTCCTATGGTTAAGTTGACATTTGACAGTGAAGTCTTTAGTTTCAGTCCAAACCCTCAAACTTTCTAATCAAAGAAAACCAAAAAGAAAAGCAAATATTTATCAGGACATTTATATTCTATAAATTATTTGTTGTCAGATTAATCAGTTAATAAACTAATTCAGCTCTAATCTGAACTACATCCTGTAACCTAAGTAATGTCGTCCAGTGTTGACATGAAGTTGATGCTTTACAAATCAGGATCATGTGTTAGTTGTCCAGATACACACCAGAGCTGCAAATGTTACTCAGTTAAACAATAATCTGATTGTAGCTTTTTGCTGTTTCACTTCATCTTTCATTTGTTTGTTTTACAAACTCCATTTCTAGAAAAGCTGGGACGTCTTCTAAAATCCAATAAAAAACTAAAATCTGTGATTTGTCTGTTTGTCAATGTAAAGATCCAGATCCACACAAAAGTTAAATTAAAACACTACTTCACAAAATTAGCTGCACGTCCGCTTAAAACTAAACTCTGCATTTGCTGCAAGAAGTTGCACATGCTCATAGTTTAGTAAATAAAAAGCACAGTAACCAAACCATAGAATAAAAAACCAATAAAAAAAACCCAATAAAATCAAAATGCAGCACCAGGCTGGTTGTTAAACAACGTCACGATTAACTTTTTTTTTTGCTGTCATCTTGTTTCAGCTTTGCCACATGGGGGTCACTACAGCAGATCATGATCCGCATGTATTTGGCACAGGTTTACGCCAGATGCCCTTCTTGACCCATCCCTGGACAGCGTGGGGGTTCAGTATTTTGTCCATGGACACTTTGAATAGGAGTCGGTCCACAAACCATTGACCCTTGAGATGATACCCACCCACTCTACCAACTGATCCACAGCCGCCCCCGCTTCATCAGTGTCGTCCTGGTGTTTGGCCTTGTTGGTGATGGGAATTTATGGGTTTTTATGCATAATAGTTAAACTCAGTTTACTCTGTAAACTGTTTAAAGTCTTGAGATGACTTTTGTTGTGATTTGGCGCCTTAGAAATAAACTGAATTGAATTGAATTGTGGAACTAGCTTGATTTCTGTGTCAGGTAGCCGTCTGCTCTGCACCAGAAGTATTTTGTTCTTTTCTCATGTGCAGTTTACGTAGTTTGGAACGACTCAGAAAATGAAGACCAGGACCTCCATTCTCCACAAAGTGAGAGAAATACAGACAGTTATCAGTGTTGGAGCTTCTGTTTGTGAGGCTCCAGAAGTCCTGAGAGATACAGACATTTATTCAGAGGCACAAACAAGTCATTATTATCTGACATAATTAGCTAAATAGACAGTCATTAAGCTCTAAAGATAACTTTCCATAATGAGGACATCATTAGCATGTGGAGCTGTTGGACTGACAGTGGTGTGCTGCAGAAACAAACCACAGGTTAGCTGTTATCACTCAGCTCTGATCAGGTTTTTCTTTTTCCTCATTACTTCACAGCTGAAATCAACTTCATTAGGTTTCAGGCTTCGTGTGTCAGTGGAAGACATTTTGTTCATTTGGGATGACAGATGAAAATCTTATTGGTTTTTTTTTTGCACAAAACATGGTATGCTATGAGTCTTTTTGCCTTTTCTTTATCACTTATGATGGGATTGAATGGAGAAAAATTCTAATCCTCTAAACTTATCAATATCAAGTACTAGCTACCTACTTACTATAAAATTCAGCTGTTTTCATAATTTTATATTCAGACTGATTGGATATAATGTTCAAAAGCTCCTCAAAGCGGCAGCCTGTCCACAAAGAATTTCCCCAAGGGGATTAATAAAGTATCTAATATTATTATTAAATTCAACTGCCTTCGTATTATTAGCTGAAATACTGCAATTTCAACTTTAAATCCATATTTTCAGTAGTTTTAGCTGTAGTTTATGAATCCTAAACAGCATCACGCCCATCACTAAAGTCAACTAATACTTTACTACAATCTCTGTTTTTTCATGCAATTACTGAAGTTTCACCTCTTTGATGCAAACAAGTTCTCTTTCTAATTTATTTCATCATCTTTTTTTCTACTTTTTAAAATGTTTTTTTTTAATGGGGGTCATAGTACAGAATGACACTGTTGCATTTCTACAATTTCTAGGTTGTTTCATGCAACTATTTGCATTTTCCTTAAGAAATTCATTTTCTAGGTAAAGCAAGAGTTTTTGGAGATGTTTGGAGGCGGTGCTGTGCTGTGACATTCATCTCCAAGTCTGCCCCAAGGTCAGCTTTTACCTGCATTACCTGCATAACACTGACCTTAGGTTAGAAAAATCAAGACCTCAGTAAACTAAATATTTAAGAGAAAAGGATAATTACATGTGGATTTAGTTTTCATATTTACGAGCTCCCATATGGTGAAACTGAAGAAAACAAGCTCTCACTCTTTTCACTTTACTATTAATGTAAGAAATATTAATTAAGTGAAAACTGACACAACGATTAAATGCTATGATCACAAATTACACGAGGACTGTGACAAAGATTGTGTTAATTATTCAGTAAAAATAGGTTTTATTATTCCATTAATAATCACATTCTTTCAGGACCAGTCATTGGTCTCTCTCTCACTCACACACACACTCTCACACACACACACACACACACACACACCATAAATTAAAGCTGAGCAGATTTTTATCGGCTCTCACCAACCCTACAAAGACCAGCGGTGTTTTTACTTTAAATTCTACTCAGCAGCTTCAAATTTGCAAACAGATCAGATTTGTTGGGCTGAATTTTAGGGAAGTTTGCATAAAATGAAACATGATGCAGTGTGAGCACGCAAATTTAAAGTAACACTGTTTTTAGTCACACTGAGAAACAACCAGTCATCGCCAAACAAAAAGTTCAAGCATGTACAAGGGATTTTTTTCATTCATGATTTGTGGTTAACTCAAGAGCTCATCCAGGTGAGAGGTGAGGTACATGCTGGACAGGTCGTCAGTCTATCACAGGGCTGACAGACACAGACACCATTCACACCTATGGGCAGTTTAGAGTCACCAGTTAAGCTAAGTGCATGTCTTTGGGCAGCGGGAGGAAGCTGGAGAGAGAACCAAAGGGGGACCCACACAGACACAGAGAGAACATATGAACGCCACACAGAAAGGCACCTGATTCGAACCTTGGTCCTTCTAGGTGTGAGGCGACAGTGCTAACCACCACGCTGTGCCATGTGCCACTGAGATCACATTTCCTCATTTCCTCTTTCACAGGACATTCTGAATTGTTCCAAATGGCTGCTTTTCTCCCGTAGACAGCTCTCTGGTTTTTATGTTGATTTATCCTTTTTAACAACAAATACAGTCTTTACCGGTAAAACCCAAGGCTGAAACCTAGAGTAGTCATTTAGTGCTAGTTATCATTTGAACAATCTCACAGGACGCACCTGTCAGTCGTATGGTTCAATACTTCTGCTCATTCAAAATGTGGGTCGTCTGATACAAATCGTGGTTCTGTGTTCTTTCACGAATTGTGATGAACAGAGAATCAACCAAAAGCTGAATTTCTGATATTCATCTCTTTATATCTTAAACCCAAATATCTTTGGCGTAAGTTAAAAAAACAAAAACAAATCAGCTTTTCAGTTCCAATATTTTGTGAGAGAACTGTACATGTTACTCTGCTGCTCTGTTATGTTGTTACAGAAAAAAAGAAATGAGGAATAGATAGTGGAACAAAGTTTTAGAAACCATAAACTTTACAATTCAGGAGTAATTCTGCTCAGTGTGAAGTGTCCAGACATTTTTTCTCTATTTGATTGGTGTTGCGAGTAGTTCTGTTACTGCTGCTGGACCAGTGGTTGACATCAGTGCCCACAGGACAAGCACAAAAACCTGCAGTGCTAATCCTGCTCCAAAGCCACTCAAGTTCAGAGGTTTAACACATGGTTACACACACACATGCACGTACAGTTTCATGTGAACCTCGTGTTCGTATACAAAGAGGAACCCGCAGGAACATATTAACCACCATTCAAAAAACTGAGTGTGGGTGTAGTAGTATCATTGTATAGTTTGTTACCACTGTATTTACTTCCTGTAATTCTAGTTTTTGGAGAAATACTTTAGTTTGGTGCTGTCTTAAGAATTTTACACATAAAAATATGCAATGTGTGACGTTCATGCATTTGATATGCAAGCTGACCCCTGGGCAGTGTAAACAGCTAAAATGACTAAAATAGAAGTATAATGTTAGCGATCACACCGCTGTAATGAGGTTCTCATCTCTCTGAGCCCAGCCAAGGCTCGAGAGCTTGGACGATTTGTTTTTGACTCTATTTTTTCAGTCAAACACCCAAAGAAAAATCCAACTTTACCACTGGATCTATTTTGAATTTAGTCCAGATTCATTCCCTTAAAGCCCAGTTAGGACTACTTCGCTGCACCATTTACAGCATTTCTGTAGGTAGTCTGTAGTTCTACCTACTCTACGGACCTGGAAGTCATGACCAAGAACACTTGCCAGCGTGTCCATTTCCTTATCTCCCTGTTTTAGGCTCATTGATATAAAGTAGCTGAGGACAGAATTTCAGGTGGTGGTTTCTATCTGATCCCCTTATCTGTGAGTCTCTGCCTCAGGGCTGAAGATAAAGGACTGTGATCAGACACACAATAGACTTGCTGACATGCAAACAACTGACAGCATGTCTGGCATTAGAATGATGGGATTATTTTACTGTGCTGAATATGCTGGAAAAGCTTTTGCCAAATCTGAAAGCCAAACCTTAATGGACTCATGAAGTGTTTCACCCCGAGAAACACTTCACAGGAACAAGGAGGATGAATCAGCATCTTTGACAGAAATCACACTGGCCAGTTAAGGACAGGTTCTTACTTTGATTGTTCCTAAACTTGCTTTGCAGCTGGGGTTAAATTATGGAACAGTCTTAAAAGAAGAATTAAAATAAAGTAAAAAACATAAATCACTTTAAAATAATATGTTTAAGTATAAATTCTAAACAAATAGAGAACACAGTTTAACCCCAGACGGTAACTGCAGTGTTAAAGCAGGAAATATAGATAGATAGATAGAAAAAATTGTGTCATTTTGTATATTCTGTCTCTTCTTTATATGAAAGAAATTGTGTTTGTTCTGGCTTTTCTTTACTTGAAAGAAATTGTTTGAAGTGAGCTATGTATAATGTGAATGGGTTACGGACAAATAAGTTTATACTTCTGCTTACTCCTTTTCAAACACAAGAGAAGAATGGACATATGTTACGTAAATGTGAATAAGATTCACACTTCACAGTAAAGAATATCTGATATCTTCTTGAGACTGTGACCCCAGTGTCAGAGCCAGGGATGCAGTTTTCTATTTTTCCTTTTATAGCCTACCCTACCCCTTTCTACCCCCAAATAAAGAATGGAAGGTACATGGGGGTCCTGGAGTTCTCTTTTTGTTTCGATGACTGCAGAATTTGTCTTCTTCTTTCTCAGATTCATATTCCATTATGTTCAGCCTTGTCCTCTCCGCGCTTGTCAGACAAATGACCTCCAAGTCTGAAAATGCTTTTCTATGGAACAGTATGCTGCATTTTTATGAAAGCCTGCACCTGGATATGATATTCCATAATGTGTTCCTTAAGAGCCTAAATTTATACAGTACACGTAATCACTTGCTTTTACTTTAACAACCTCATTATGACCAGTTTCCTTTATTTCAAGTGACATAGAAATGCAGTTTCATAATTACTTTTGCTACAGCTGTTTCTATGCTCTTTGTGGTTCTTGTACAGTACAGTAGTGATTTTACTGAACAATTGGCACCAACTTTCTCTTTTTTTGCTACATAATTCCTCACACAATTCATTTTCTGCTGTCTTAATACCTTTATTAGGATTGCTCAAGCTAATCTTTGGTAAGGTAGAAATTAAATATATAACAAGCTTATAGACAAATTATCTGCAAGAAGTGTGAAACTCTTCAGTTGTGTAGGAGAACCACTCAGACCTTTTTGCCCCATACAGAGTGTTGTGGTTAGGGTAAGGCTATGTCAGGCACAATTATGTTAATATCTGAATGGTAATAGAGGGCCGCAATTTCACTGACTGTTGTGTTTATCAAAGGATTCATTTGAAATAAAATGTGTAGTTTACATTGTCATGTAGGAATAAAATGTCCTGATTTCATTATGCAGATTTCCCCATGGGGGTGAAGTATCTATCTATCTATCTATCTATAAATATACCTCTCAGTGGTGGTACATGTGGGTCAGTGCTTCATGGATGTATATATGGAAGAGTACTAAATGAATGCACTGAAAGAGTATATGAACCATGATTTGTAACTTCCAGAGTGTCTGTTGAAAGACAAGCTTCTAGGGGTGTAATGGTTGTGAAACCAAGGCTGAATGTCTGCGGTTTTGTGGTCTTCCCGAAGCACTATGCCCAGCTCCAACCTGCTGCCACCCACTTCACTTTATTTGCAGTGTCTCCCACATATTAGTAGCAGGTCCTCAACGTCCACAAATTTGATGCAATATCCTGGAAATCTGATATTTTTCCCAACTTGCTCTGTCATAAGTAGCCAACAGATTTTGGAGCCAAACGCTGCAGTTGCTCTCCACTGTCTTCGGGGCACGATGGGAAACATCTTGCTCTCACCTGATCTAAGGTCTGATTGGTTCCCATTTTGACCCAAACATCCTGTTGTAGAATGTGAATACTTTTACTGTAATTTATAGTTGTAGTTCATATACGTGCTGTAAGTACATGTTGCGTAGTTGACACCTATATAAGCTACAATGAGAAATCAGACTTTTTTCCATTATGTCTTAAGTATTGTGAAGTTTTAGGAAGCATACTATGCACGAAGCAGAGTATAATTTTGTTGTTTTTCTTTTGTGCCTTTAGATACATTTTCTTTAAATGCATTTTAAAAAATCTACAATTGACAACTAGACCTGTAATTGTTAAAATAATCAACTATATGTGGGATTTTAATACATGGCTTACAGACCACATTATATTGTCTGTGTTGAAGAGTTTAATAACTTACATTTCAACATCTGGCTTAAATCTTATTTAATTGATTTTGATTGATTTGATTTAATCTTAGGTCTCATATAAAACTCTGTAATGAAGTTTTGTGCTACTTTTAATGTTTAAAATTAAAGAAATTGTGGATTTTAATGAACATTTGTATTTGCTCTTGAGCTGGCTTAATGTAAAACTTTCTATAGAAATGACTTCACTATAAAGGTTAAATGTCTCCATCACATAAATGGAAGGTAATTTATGTGATGGAGACATTTAACCTTTATAGTGAAGTCATTTCTATAGAAAGTCATGTGGCACGTAGCCTACGTGTGAAGATATCTGGAAGTTGAGTTCTAGACTGAAGAAGCTACTTGGATGAGTAGTGAAACGTTTCAGCCTACCAAGAAATAAATCCAGTCACCATGACTCAACTTCCAGAGAAATTCACCTGGATGACTGAGAATCTTCACCAATATGTGTGAAGAGTTTGTGCCGCTATGCTGCCGCAGTTTGTGTTTGGTCATGTGACTGCATGGCTACATCTGATTGGTGAAACAGAGTCATGTGATCATTGTTGCTACGTCTGATTGGTGAAACAGTCATGCAGTAGATCCACTGGTGGCATCTCTGGTAAAAATAAAGCGTATCTAATGTGTAAATAGAAAAAAAAGTCGAATATTTCCCAATGTAGTGGTGTAAGAGTATCGTTAATTCTTCACAAATCTACTCAAGTAAAAGTAAAAAGTATGGTGCCGTAAAACTACTCTTAGAAGTACATTTATTTTCAAAAAGTTACTCAAGTAAATATAAGGGAGTAAATGTAACTCGTTACTACCCACCTCTGGTCACTATGTACGTGCGCACGTACTCCGAAAGCGATACGATAATGGACTGAAACATGTAAACCAGGGTTTTTCGATTATCATATTTCTGAAGTGCATCTGATTACTCCCAGTTATTGGATTTTTATGGTCATGTAAACGGGCCTAATGTCAGTGTTTAGAGGGGACTCTTAAGTTATTGGCTTTATAAGGCTCCTGAAAAACGGGTTGAACCAGAAAAAATTGAACAAGTCACAAAGACAGCAAAGGCACCGTTAAACATTGTGAGCAGACAAACAGCTGAAAACTGGTGAGTAAAATACCAGGTTATTACTTTGAATACCAATTTTTGTTAACTTGTATAAAAATGATTAATTGAAATCTGCTTTTCCAGACAGGTATGCAACATACATGCTGGAGCAAGTCAGAGCTGCAGGACAGAATCAAGGAACATTTTCGTTATTATGGCAAACGTTAAAAGTGAGTGCATAGAAAACATTTTTAATCTTTGGTATCATCTGCAGTGACTCCACAACTTACCCAGGTTTTCTCCACTTCTCAACCTTCAAGAGACCAGTGTCTCACACCTGTTGCCAAGGTCCCAGTGTCCATCACCCCAAGTCCCATTCCCGAGGCTGAACTTTCCACCATTAGCACAGCTGTTAAGAGTCAGTTGCCCAAAACAAATCTCTTCTTCATGTCCATCTAACCAGCTGGAATCACAGACAGTGGTAGTGTTTAATCTAAGGATAAAAAAAATCCTGTCCTGTAACAGTTCTTTTGTTCTTACAGAATTCACACAGTTCCACACCGATGCTTCTTGAGGTCACGAGAGAACATCAGCATCTCTAGAACCGAAACAAAATACCTTCGTATAAAAACTTGAACAAGAATTTGAGAGGCGACAAAAATATTTCACCAATGAGAAAATAAGAAAAAAGCACAAACGAGCTAATCATCATATTTCTGAAGTGCATTCTCAGTTACTACAAGAAAGCAAAACTGGATTTCAGTAAAACAATTTACATTGAGTCTGCAGTGCCTCACATCACCCTGTCTCCTAAAAATTACGTTTGTATACAACTAACAAGACATTATACGTTCGCCATCCACCCCAACCACCCCTTTGTGACTCGCTTCATGTTAAGAAATGTAGCGCATCATTCACTGAAAAAAATGCGATTCACCACAACATGATAATTATGTTCACTACCATAGCGTAATTCCAAGTGTATTTAAGTTGTATACGGACATAATTTTTCATGGAGCCAGGGTTGCCCTGTGACATACTGCCCACCAGCTCATATAAATGTGTAGGAATAAAAAATATGTAACTAAAAATTGAATAAAGTGCAGGGGGGGAAAGGTGTGGTAGTTTGAATGTGGGCATAAATCCTGTTTCTGTAAATGGATGCACCTTCATTGTTGGGCTGTGGTTGTGGTGGATGTGGGTCATCAGTGTCCTCTTGAGCTTTTTCTTCTTCTACTTGGACATGGTCACCAGGTAAATGTAAAGAATGCAACATGCTGTTACTGTAGCACTGATATTTT
This sequence comes from Sandelia bainsii, assembly GCA_032362345.1. Taxonomy (NCBI): domain Eukaryota; kingdom Metazoa; phylum Chordata; class Actinopteri; order Anabantiformes; family Anabantidae; genus Sandelia; species Sandelia bainsii. The sequence continues at coordinate 25,341,017 of JAUMHL010000027.1, forward strand.
CAATGTCTTTCATGTGAAGATATTCAAGCCTCCTGAATTTTGTTATGAGGATGTCAAAAGCATGCTCAATGACTACACATGCATTAAGGTTTCTATTGAAACAGTTTTGGCTGAGTGTTATGGTGTCATTATCACTGTAGAGCTTCATCACATGTGGCATTAGAGGTAAGCTGAATCCCCGGTAACTTCACTTGGAAAACCACCTTTGTGCCAGGAAATTTAATGTGACAAGTGTGTGATGACTGGGAAACAGAAGTGATGGAAATGTGCAGCAACTGTCCTGATTTGGACATGCTGAATCTGTTTGCCACCCCCCTACATGACTCCTGGTTTGACAGAGTCCATAGACAGGCAGGAAAACTGAGACACCGTTAACTTGGATTTCTGTCTGTTCATGTGGAATGGCACCAATGTCATCATTAGATCCTAATTAGCAAAGTCAGAATTTCAAAATAACGATTATGCAAATATAAGTGATAGTACTTATGCCAGTGCATAAGCCTACAGCCTTCACTTGTCCTCTTGAAAGTCTGATGGTTATCACTGTGTTTTCTTAAGTGTTCAAAAATAATTTTGCTGAAAGCTGAACTCAACCTGGCACAAACCAGCACATTACTGAAAAAGTGATGAGCTGCAGAAAAGCAGCTACAACCTGCTTATAGTAAAATAAAGTAAAACGTGAGGGGCTGCATATGGAAAGACACTGATGCCAAATATAAGTGTAGCTCAACAAGTCAAACGTTTGTCACTTGTATACATTACAATTTAACATAATTAATGACAGGATGGATGACGTCGTCTAATCTGTCCATGATTTAATGGGTGAAAAATACTGAAGTACAATCCAGCAACCTGTCAGTATTATCATCACATCAAAACACTTAAACTGAAGCTCCAGAATCAGAATGTTACCAACACATCACATGTAAGTGATCACATGTTGAGTTCATTTAGGAGTCAACGTGTTTGAAACTGAAAATAAAACTGTAGAGAAACTGTTTCAGTGACTCTTTTGTAAAGCATCAAGCTCGGCAAGACTGAAGTCAACAGACAGACACATTATGAAGACTGACAGAAAAACAGCCGTGACTGGTTTGAACATCACAGCTGGTCTGTTAGAAACAGTACAGGTGTGCGTGGGTTTCAGCCTCAGATTTCTTTTCTCCTGTGTTTCAATTTGATAGTCTTCCTTATTTCATTTTTTATTTCAAATCTGATTTTCACAGCTTTCACCAGAATGTGATCATGTTCCAGCAGAAAATGACAACTGGTCACTAACAAACTGTCTTTTCACGATCATTGACTTCATCTATGGATCTATGGAGACAAGATAATTAAAGTCTGTCTGTGTTAATGTTGTGAGAACCACAACAATAAGAGTTGTAACATCAGTGTAAACCTCGGAAAGTCTCTATTCCCAGTGAACACTCTTCACATGGTCTGAAGCCGGACTCACCACCAGCAGGATTAACATGTAACCTTGTGAACAGGTGCAAACAACAACCCCAATCCACAGCTGGAAGTCTGTAACTAACGAGCAACAGGCAACTCAGAGGAGAAACCGAAACCAAAGACAGCAGCTCGTTAGAAAAGGAAATGAACTGATCTTTCCATATTTGATCAGATCAAATGTTGATAATTCTCCAGTCTCTTTTTGTTCGAGTTGCCATTAATGGAGTAATACGGTGAAAATCTGTGTCAGGAGTATCAATACTACTGTCCTCCCCATTAACAGAAAATGGGTTTGTTAAGGTTTTTGTATCCACTGCAGTTCTGCTTCACTGGTTGTTCAAAAGACAAATAAAGAGGCTTTTGTTCAGCCACTATAATGATCTCTTAAGGGCTGTGAATTTAGAAAGTACAGTCACCAAGCTGGGGGAATTAGAGAATTGGTAGTATGTGAGTCTGCATTTGTTGTTTGTTAGTGAGGCAGCTTTTTCCTGGAACAGCTTTGTTTTCTGGAGGCCTTAAAAAGATTTGGGCGGCTTTCTTTCTCCTTGGGGTACAAGCTTTGCACTCAAACCCAAGTGCTGCTTGGATTCAGATGTGTATTGTGAATGAAAACTGTCCTTAAGGGCTTTAATCCTCAGTATCCGCAGTTGTCTTTCAAACTCTGGACGCTTCAAGGTAGAGTGTAAAAACATATTGTTTATTTCACGTTATAGTGCCGCGATAAAGTCTTAAAATCCTCCAGGGTTATGTGGCAGTATCCCCACATAGAGCAAACTAACTGCTGGTGATTGTTTACTGTAGACTGATAGAAGACCAGTGATGATGAGGAAATATTGGCACCATCAGCAACAAACCTTTTCCTCACAGGCTCAGACTTTCTCTTTGGATTCTTATCATTACTGGTGCAAAACATAAACTTTGTCACCAGAGGACACAATCTGAGGACATGATGATGCTCAGACTTGGCTTAAATTTCACCTGTCATAGCTGGACCTTTGTCAGTTCTTATAGGATGAGCTGTGTCCTCTTCAATGCTTACACACTAGTTTTGCCATTTATTCACACAAGTTTAACGGGTTTGTTCAGTAAAGACATGAAAGATCATGAGTGTTCATCAGCTTATACATATTGTGTGTGTTGATATTTGTGTCTTTGATGAAGATCAGATTACATTTCATCACCAATTTATGCAGAAAACCAGAAAATTGCAAACAGTACCATTACTGTTTCTTGTGGCTGTATGTATATGTTGATTATAAAATCAAGTTTGCAAATTCTCATCATTCACATCAAGCATTTACACAAACGAGTCCTTTATTCTCTCCTCCTGTAGATGATTCCTGTTCCTGCTCCAAAATTAGCTTAGCTCTTACTTCCTTGTTGGATCTTCGTCTGTAGTAAATGTGTTTCTCCTCGCTCAGATCAATCACACATTAAACTGTATCAAGTGTAACATTTATGCCAACTTTGTTTTACTTACTTCCTTTACTTATTTATCTTTTCTGATGAAACTAAAATAAAATGTGCTGTGTTCATCTCCACGTCATATCAGAGCCTGTTTTTACCTTCATAATATACAAGAGCAATACAAACACATCTAAGGCTCATACTTCATACTCCACCTGAAGCTAAATACTATTAGAAACTAATCTCATTACAAAGTGTGTCGAAGCTCGACATCAAACAGAATCAGTTCTGCTGGAGCGTTCAGTGAAGGTGTCTCTTTTCCTCAGGCTTCTTGTTTTCCTTGTGAGCAGCAGGAGTTCTTTGGAAAATGAATGTTCACAAGGCCAAAGCCTCCGCTCACTATCTTGATAGTATAGCAGCTAAACCCGAGACGCAGAAGCAGCCCCAGTCCTGTACTACTCATGTGAAAGTGAAGCTCTGAAAGTTATATATTTAGGCTCGGCTCAGGAGAATCCAAAGTCCAACAATGTCCAAGGTTTGAGGGTTGAAGCCACCTCAGCATAGCTAGATATAGTTAGTATAATATCTTAGATCAGATATTTAATGACCTAATGTCAGTTTTTATTCAGTATGCATGTTTAACAGCCTTTTAGAAACACCATCTCCAATAGACTCTAGACAGTACAGTCAAAGGTCTGGGATCAGTTCACGTGTCTGTTACAACAGCAGGATGGTCGAGGGTCTGCAGAGACTTCAAGCTGCAGCAGTGTCTGCTTCCTTTTTACTGTGTAACAGTTACAGTCGACAGAGGACAACAGAAATGTGTTGATCTGAGTCACTCACTCCTGTTTCTGATAGTTGTTGCAGTGAGTGTGGCTGATAAGTCAGTCAAACCCACTAATTAGAAAAGATGTCCACATACTTCTGGTGTACTAGGTATAAGCTTGTTGAAACCGGTTTTCTGCTCTGTTCTTGAAGTCTCAGAAGGTGCTGAGAGAGGGAGGAGTGATTTTACACAGGAGACACACAGCTTCTTCATTGAGTCCTTTAAACCTGTGAACAGATGCTTTCTTACACATTCTTTCAGGATTAGGAGCTCTCCTGCTCAGCTTCAGGGAAAACTGCTGCCAGCTAACAAGGAAAGCTCCTACACATTGTTTCCTGAACTTCCTGAATGTGTTTTTAATTCCATTTATACTGCAGTTATTGAATTTATAACATTACAACATTTTATTCAATATAAAACTACTCATTTCAGTGAAGTTGCTGCCATTTAGGATCAGTTTTACAATGTGAATACTTTACTTACAGGAAGCCAATCCACCACTATGTGCTGCAGAAAAGCAGTGGCGGTATCGTACTCGACGCAATGCTGAAGAAAACCATCAATGACCTCAGTGAAAGAGAAAAGCTCAGGCATCGCAGAAAATGGAGGGAGACTTACCAGACAGGAAAGAAGCTCTACAACTCTTCATCACCCCACCACAAAGCCCTGAGCTATCACCAGTAGAAGCTGAAGATCTACAGTCAAGCTACTCCAGGTCTAGTTTTAGTTTATGAAATGGAATAAACATGATGTCAAATGTACAAGAGGACAACAGGGCAAATGTGGTCGTCTAAGAAACCAGATACTGCAGTTTACTTACAGGGTATCTAACAAAATAAACATGATTGCATTAGAGTTTAAAATAAACCAAAATGTACTTATCAAGCTGAAGAAAAACTATTGCACTATTGTGTGTAATTTATTGTGATGCACATGTCTGTTTTAGGCAACGTCAGCATGGAGGAGCAGCTGGGAAAAAACAAAACAAACCTTACGAAAGAGGTTCTGTTGACGACACAAACCAACAAAAAAAACAAAAAGGTATGAAAGAAATCCAGCGTATGACAAAGAATAACGCAGTAAACAGAAGCTCATGAGGCTCTGGTGGTGGACATACGAAACAAATACAAAAAAGCACAGTGGGAGAGAAAAAGGCAAATCATTTCAAAGTAATGACAAGAAAAGTACAGACTCCAGCACTTAATTTGGTTTTTCAAAGAAAAGATGGAAGGTTAACTACACCTACCAACAACAAGAGGATTGGGGATGGTTTAATGAGCAAAGTGAGAGATTTCTACGCAAGGGATTTTGTAAGTCGCACCACAGCTGGGAAAAGGCTCTCACTCTGTTGGATACCATGAAAAAGTTTTAGGCTGAAGAAGAAAGCTCCATCTCTTGCTTACTCTTATGGTATCTCCAACCTTTTATGGGTTGTCCATCTGACTCTGAGGGATCGGAACACGTGCAACATGCAGGAGAATCTGGGTTTTCTTGTCCAGAAGCTGCATCACTTGATCAGCACTGTAAATCTGGATGACCTTGTGAAAGCCACCACCTGTGACACAAAATATAAAATGCATGTATGGAGAATGTTCTGAGTGCAATGACCTCTCTTGCCCAGTTTCTACCAGTAGAATGCCGAGAACAAGTGTCTTATCTCCAGTGGCCAGTGGTTGGATAAGGAGGAGTTCCAGTCAGTTGAACCTTATGCTGCATAGGTAAGAGACACACGTTCAACTTCCAGACTCAGTTTACCCACTACAGGGAACGAAGACAAGGCTTGAAAGCACATTAATGCATATTGCATGTTGACTTTTCTGAAAATGATCTCTGCAGAAATACAGGCGGTCCATTTCTCAGCCTCACACCAGCAGGGGACGTTGCACACAGGTGTGCTTTATGTGCATGCATCTCCCTGTCCAGTGTTCTTCTGCACAGTGTCCCCCTCGAGACAAAAGGACCCACCAGCAACCTGGCAGCAGTTCTTAATTATGTGCAGAGTGTACATCAGGAGGTTTCCACCATCCATTTTTACAGTGATGGCCCTGTTACTCAGTATAAACAGTGAGGGGATTTATTCCTGTTCTGTACTGATCTGTTCAGAAGAGGATTCACTGCTGGGATGTGGAACGTCTTTGAAGCAAGCCATGGGAAGGTTTTTCTGGATTGTGTGGTCTGGTCAGCAAAGGGACAGACATTCCTATGCAGCAGAGCAGTTTGCTGTGTTGCAAAAGAGAGACACAACAATCAGGTTGTTTTTTGTTGATGAGGAAGCAGCCAAAAAGGCAGCTTCAGAGAAGCCTAATGATGTGTCGTGTGAAGTTCTGTCGACTGTGACCCAAGCCTATAGTCATATAGACGAGCAAGAATATTTTCAAGTTGATTTTAGATACTGGCAGTGAATGCAGAAATCTTACACAGTATCTTCACCTTTTTGTCTTTGTTGTCTTTTAAAGAAGATGGAGAGAACTGGATACTGTGCACCCACCTATGGCATGCTGCGGGGGAAGGAGCCAGATACCGCGGATGTCCGCTTTGCTTTGAAGGAGTTGGATCCCAGAGGAGTGTTGTTAAGGCGAGTTACTTCTCAAAAGGGCTGAACTTCATCTGGCACCTGGATGATAAACTTAAGCCATACGATATTTGTATAAACGGAAGTATTGATGGGCAAGAAAAATAATCTGGCTCTGGGAAATTAAAGAGGAAAGATGAGGTAAGATAGGTAAGATAAATCTTTATTCATGCAATAAGTAAATCTTTTTTTTGTTCTTCAACCATTACATTTTTTTTCTCCCATGTCCCCTCCCACACAATACATTCCTATTACTAAAGAGTTATTTTCTAAAACAAATAAAGATGAACCACTGTTTTCTTTCAATGTTTGGCCCATCATTTATCCAGTTGTTGAAGAAATTACATGACAAAAAAGTTGATAAACTTGATGTCTGGGTTTTCATTAAAATGAAAAATGACTGCAAATCTAGAAAAATACAGCCTGAGTGCACATGAGGTGATATTTTAGTCACAAATATCAATTATTTAAATATGAAACCAACTATTTCTTTAAAAGAAACACTTTCTTGAGAGGAAAACAAACACTTTAATCACTGTAAAAAAAAAGGAAAGAAAAAAAGCTTGCCTGAGATGGACCAATACACATTTTGAATAGTTAAATATGTGTTCAGTGCTGAAAAAAGATTAAAAAGTTAAATTTAATTTTGAAGAGTTACAACAGCCAAATAGCACCTATATGATAGAATGGAGTGTAGGAAACATTCAGCAGCAGCTTCTCATGTTTCTCCAGTAACTGTTTCAAATGACAAACATGGTTTCTGCTTCACTAATTCTGTGAGGAACCTGCTGGTTAAAGTGTCTCTGTACTCAGCCAAAGACTGTTTGTGACAGAAGATGTTCCACTCTCTCTAACACGGACTTGGGGATACTGCAGTTTCAGTATCAGCTGTGGAGTAGGAGACAGTTATTCTTTCATTTATACCACATCAGTAACTTAAACTAATTCTGAACCTGAAATTCAGAACCTCCATAATTTGGAAGTAGCTCATAAAAAGTACAGTGTCGGACTGAGTAAGATACAGATTATTATTTCAGCGTGTCAGATACACATGTAGTGACATTTTACTGTAGGCAAACTCGGTGTCAAATGTTAAAGAACCTGGACCGGGACAAACAAAGACTTAACTGTAAAATGTAAATAAAAATTCATAAAATAACTGTAAATGCAGGTTCTGTGCTGGGCACCGACATGGTGCTTTAACACAGATGCACGTTTCCTTTTCTCTCTCTGTTTGCTCCCGCTTGTCATTCCTCTCTAGATGACCCAAAAAATGATAACGACTGGGAATAGATAAGGAAACTTAACTGTGATGGTGAACACAAGCACACCTGTAATGTTGTAAAAAGACACTGACTGCGTTTACATGCAATTAATAACCAGGTTACTGTAAATCTGTGAATACATGCAGTGGATCAGGAATCTGATTTCTCTTTTTCACAGTATGAACTGTTCAGACCTCTACAGGCCACTCTGTGGTAGTTTTGGGCATCTCTCCAGCCACTTCACTATTTCCATGCCTACAGACATGTGCATGTGCTGATTAGAAACCTGGTTAGACATATAAATGGCAGAGAAACCATTGTTCTCCTGGAGGTTTCTCTAATTCCCTACCCATTAAACCAAGTTTCTCCTTCAATCAAATCAGACTGTAACCTGGTAAATGAAGTGGATGTAAACACACAGAGGGAGATGATGAAATTGTTTTAAAATGAGAATAATTAACTGGAATGAAAACATCTCTAATTAAGTGACTGGAAATGTGAGAAGCTTTAGCACCAAACTGTGAGCTGAGGTTGTCTGAAAATGACATAATTAAAATGAAAGCTGAACACAAAGGATAAAGTGGACTTGACTGTGTTGTAATTAATATCCTGTGAGGCAGGAGGAACGCAGGTGGATGAGAGGTAGGAAACAATAATGTGGTGCAATCAGAGCTGATAACTTCCTGTACAATATTAGTTCCAGAGTCAGTTATAACAGCAAGATGAGCAGAACACAAACAGGTGGTGATGATAAGCGAAGTCGGCTCAGAGCATCTGAGCACTCCCCCTACATGTTCAGTCATTTTATTTTATTTTTGTTTTATCTCGTATCACTCACGGGGTTAATATAGAAACACTGATAAAGAAAGGAGCAGGCAACTTAACACCTGCCGTTGGAAAATGCTGCTATCAGTTCTGTGTTTGGGTGAGTCGCAGATAGCCTCAGTGCCGGGGAGAGCGTATCAGAGATTAGACGTAACACAGACTGGTTCATAAAACACACAAGAGCAAATTAACCCCATCAACTAAAGCACAATAAAGAGCAATAAAGCCCTGCAGGGTTCGGCCCCCAGGCAGTGTCACAGCAGAGGGTGATTATCTGGGAGGAAAATGTCAGGAGAAATATTTCATCAATTTCCTCTAAATGTTTCAGCTCAGTTCAACAAATATCAGAAGTGTGAGCATGTTGATGCCATATGCTCTGCTCACGTACATGAATGATGCAGTGACATATGTTAACCAACATCAAAGCACGGATCCATGTCGTCTGCAGAAATCAGCATTGTTTTCATGCTTAACTACGTTGAAGCTTGGATCATGACCTCATGAAGGAGCATGATTGTGTGATGACTTTGTTCATCCTGGAGCTGGTTCAAACCAGGAATCAAATCAACACCAGGAATTGTTGTAGATTAATGTTTGTAGTTGCACTTGTGCATCTTATTATTATATTTTATACAAATACATTTATTTGGGGTGGCATGATAGCTCAGTGGGTAGAGCAGTTGTCTCCCAACCCAAGTGTTAGCGGTTCGATTCTCAGTCCCAGCCAGCTACATGTTGAGGTGTCCTTGGACAAGACACCGAAACCCCGTAGTAGCGCTGACACAGGTCTAGCAGCTGTCCAAACAACAATTTCCCCAAGGGGATCAATAAAGTATTCATTATTATTATTTAAACTACATCACAAATATGTTTTTGTGGGGAATGTGACTGAAGACAGACGACACCTTCAGTGAACATGATGAGGATCCTGCAAGTTAATTAATGTAAAGAAGTCATACATGTAAAAGGATTAGTATGAGTTGAAGCATTCTCCTTAATTGCAATTTAATTTTCTGTGAGACCTAAATAAATGGATTCTTCTGGCATCAGTTACTGAATCCATTAAACAAAGATCATCATCAAGAGTTGTTTGGTTTGATTTTTAGCTAGGTAGGAGTTTGTCTGGTCTCCGTGCTGTGGTGTTTTAAACCAACCAAGAGCTGTAAATACAAATCTCACAGATCATTCATTCGTTAAACTGTCATCCTGACATGTGGTGCTGTGGAAAATCAAAATATGTTTTTTTCTGGTGGCTGATGTGGACCAAGGGCTTTAGGTTTTATTTATTTTCTGAGAAGACAAATATGAGCAGGAGAGCTCATCAATCATTGAGAAAAGGTCCCTGGAAACTGAAGGAGACGAAGGATTGTACACATCTTGATTGACGCATTTAAAAGATTCAGTTTGGCATTTGAATTCATAAATGTTTTAGAAATGTGATTTGGTCACAGAGATGTTAAAGTCTTTGTGTTAAAGAAAAGGAAAAACACCTTACAGCATTATAGAGACTATGTTTCTGTTACTTAGCCTCATGTAATCCTTTGCACGTGTTTTGTGCCTTTTCTTTGCACTATTTTGTTGAGATGCTTTTGCTTGAGAGGGTTTTGCAAAAAACAGTAAAAGAGCTCAAAAAGCTTCACATGCAGCAATGTGTATGTTCTTATATAAAGACATGATTATTTCGTTTTTATCTGTTTTTAATCGAGCATCTTTGTTTGTGACATTCACACAGCATCAAATGTCGAGCAGCTGCAGTCTTTGAAGTTAAGCAAGATCATTTTTAAGGCTTAAAAGCGAAATTACCAGCAAATTACAGAAATACCAGCTGCCGTTTTGGCAACTTACATCAAAAGGATGTAGTTTTAGCAAATGCCTGCCTCCGTACATGGGGGCGCTCTTACAACAGATGATGACTTTGGTCATATGAGAGGGTTGGGACAAACAACCTATATGAGCCTTAAAGTTGGAGCACTTGTTGGACTTTCTCCTGTGCTTTGAGTCTTTGCAGTCTGTCAGCTCTTTATTGTCTTCGGTCCATCTTATCTTTTATTTTGATCTTCCTTCTTCTTCTAAGTGACTTTCCTTTCCTTTAACCATCTGTTTCTGTCTTTTCATGTCTGCATTTGGGTCACTCTCTATAAATTCTGTCAATGGTTAAATGAGAATTGCCCCATGAAAGCAGAAATGTCCTCAGCAGGTCTTACAACTGTAACAGGTTTAGAATTTATTGGTTTATAGTATCTACAGCTTGATTCTAGAGAAACAGAATTTGTCACATTCAAAAACGAACTTAAATATAGAAAATTTAAATGAATTAGATTAATTTGCAAACAGGTGAACTGAAGTTAAGTATTCTTTGATACTGTAAAAGGCCCTATGTTTTGACTGGTATATGTATTTTAATGTGTCTTGTATCTGTGTGCAAATGTGCGTATTAATTCTAATTGAAACATGCTCATTCCCAGAGGATAACTGGTCCTGATATCTGTGACGTACTAAAAACATATTCCCCATCCTGTCACGCTACTGAAGCAGTGATGAAGAACAGCCTGGACCGTCACACGATGTCACCCTGAGCTGTGGTGATGTGATGAAATGCAAACAGGCCCTAGAGGGAAAATCCATGAAACCGTCACAGGTACGACAGCCTGGGCTCTGCTCCAACACGGCACCCCGACAGCAGGCACCGGCCATCTATCTAGTGCAGCAGCCCTGGGCTCAGCTCCAACCTGGCAACCCAGCAGGAGGAGACAGTAACTTGGAATCAGGCCCTGGTGAACTGGCTTCAGAACACACACACAAACACACACACAGAGCCAACAGAGCCAATCTCTTATGCCAGAGCATAAGAGATTTTTCATTTCACTAAATGGAAACTCGAATGTTGTACGTGTCAGTCTCTGCAAATGCTTTAGCACCTTGAGAGACTGGCACAGATACTGAGACACATAATAATTCAGCAGCACTGAGAAAATGTATTTTGAAATCAAACCTAAACCAGCTGTTGCAAAATGCACCAGTGTGTGTGTGTGGGTGTGTGAGAGGGAGAGAAAGTGTGAAGCAGTATCTGTAGGTGTATGAGAGGTGCTTCTATGTAGTTTAGGACATGCAGGTTTTGATTTTGAACATCAGAGGGGCTGGATGATCTCTGACTGGAGGAGCTGGACCTCTCCAATAAAAACATGACATCAAATTTCAAGTATTTTTTCTCCCTTTCCCTTTGATAGTGAACATCTAATCTCATGATTTTATTTCCTCTGTAATGGGCAGTATTACATCACACACAAAAACACACAAGCACACAAACACTCCCTTGCTGACTAATATTTCTGTCTAACACATACAGTAGATAAGATAAAACCTATCCAACCAAATCACAGTCACAGTGCTCGTGTGCTCCACTGTTCTGCAGTCGAGCGTGTTTCCACATAATTCTACATCAAACATTTTCACTATTTAGAAATAAAGCAGCCTCTGAAATCTTGTGAAATTAATGCATTCTAATTGCATCCTCTTCTTTTGCTTGCCCCCTTTAGGGGTTGTCACAGAAGATCATTCGACTTCTGTGCTTTGCTCAGGCCAAAATGTTTTTATGCATATGACTGTGGAGCCTGATGGGGGCCATATGTTTTGTGAAATTGAAAGACAAGACTGTGAAAGAAAAGCTAATACTTGAAACTGAAAGCTGAAGTATTGTCTTGAAACTTGAAAAAGGTAACAACATAACAAAACTATAAATGTATTAAACATTTTTCAATGCAAATGTAAGTTTGATTCATTTTTGGAATTTTATAATTAGGAATTTATAATTTCTTTGGATCTTATTTTTCAGTGTCAGATTTTGACATTCTCGTGACAAACTGCAGCTTCAGACATGTTGCCCTGTGGGAACTTCATGCCTACACAGCATAATTAATAATTGAAGAGGACAAAAGAAAAAAGAGACTGGGAAATGGCTTTACATTTTTCCTTACATGACATCAGCACAGATCAATAGTTCCCACTTCCCCACTTGCTTGTGAAGGCAGCATTAGTTGTGCACACTGCGTAGGTGGACACAACTGGTGTTAAAGTCTGATCCATCAGGACATTTTAATTTGAACTTTTTATTATTTACTTTGTTATTTTTGTTACTTTTTCAGGTTTCGAGATCAGTACTTCAGCTTTCAGTTTAAAATTTTAGCTTTTTGTTCACAATTTAGTTTTTCAAATTGACAGAACAATTTAAGGTTAAAGTATCTAGAAACGGCCAAAATGTCATCACAGTGCAGAGAGTTGTCCCCACTATGCTGGAGTACAAGTGGTCCTCGGAAAATACCAAAACATGCAGATAAATAATCAATCAACTATCTCAACTAAACAGCTAATGCTTATGGTATACAAAAATCATTTTAGTGTTATCTCAGTGACTTAATGTCTTGTTTAGGGATCAACTTCCATGATAGTAACATCTTAATCATTCAATAATAAAGTAACAACACTTAATAACTAAAATGTTTGGTTTGAAGTAGTAATAAAAAAACTGGTTTGTAATATTTGTGCTTATGGTTCTTCCTGGATGTAATTTCATGCTTTTAAAAAAAAAAAAAACTTCCACAAGTTTCCTGATCTCTTGGCCTCTGCAGTCAGTGCCAGAAATGTAAAAAAAAAAAAAAGAACTACCTGAGGCATGTGTTGTTATGAGACCACTTCAGAGCCTGTGTGATCCTGACTGCTGTGTGACTCTGAGTTCAACTCTAGTTTGTAACTCAGAGGTTTGTAACTGGAGTTTCAACTGTTCAGTTGACCTCCAACTCTGGTGCCGAAAGATAGAAACAAAAACCCGAGCTGTGCGGGGCGTCATCTGCAGACAGGCTGAAGGGCTCTGTACAGGTGTGTGTGTGTGAGGTCATAAATAATCTCAGGAGCTTATATTTCTCTCAGCACCTGATTTGTTGTGGCAGTGGGATGACTGATCGATGAGTCGACCCAGACTGCAGGCACAGAGCACGGACGCCTCATCAACAACTCGTGACAGGGTGAATTTCTCTGAATAGAACGCGTCACAGTAAGACTCCTAATTATTGACACAACACGAGTCTATTACCGCACAACTACACTGAAACGTCTTTCCTGCTCAAACTGAATCTGTTATTAAGTCATATCCCTGTGATAAAAGTCCAATAGCTATTTGTTTAAATAAGCCATGATTATTAGTGAATATTTATTCATTAATACTTAATGACAAGTCGGTTCCAGCTGTGGGTCTGGACTGGACAGAGTCTGGGTCCCGACCCAGAGACGACTCTTTTCTGACTGTTTCTACATCGCTACTCAGCTAAAGACACATCCTACCTGTCTCTGATTGGCCAGTACTCGTTGCTTTTGTGGATCCAGGTTGCTTGGGTTTAGGCATCTGGACTGAGATTGGTCCAGGTGAGGGCAAGAATCAGCCAATCACAGGCAGAGTAGGGCGGGCCTTCACTGAACAGAGG
>JAUMHL010000027.1:25358883-25370627 GCA_032362345.1 Sandelia bainsii
GTGTGTACTGAGGAAGGAGGTGAACCAGGTTGTGATCAGACTTGCCCAGGGGCGGGAGGGCAGTGGAGCTGTATGCTGTATGCTTCTTTTACATTAGAACATCTGTAATTATATTTTTATTGCTTTATGTGTTCTGAGTTTCTTGACTCTGGACATGTTAAAAGGAATCACATAAATGTAAATGAGTTTCCAGCTTCTATTTGATTCCACAGGGCTGAGTTAGTATTTCCATATCAGTGTTTATTTGTCACCCACAGGAGGAACTGGAAATCTAGTCCCTCAGAAATACATGACCTCACACTTTAAATGTATCTGTGTACCATTTGTTTGGGCTTCTGGGGCAGGGACAATGAGAGGCGCTAACAGCGGTTTGTGTGACTGAACAGATCTGGTGCGACTGCTGCTGTGCTGCTGATGTGCTTTTGCCACGCGAGTCAGACAAAGTGTGACAGATGGAAAATCTGACATGTGTTTCAAATTCACCGTGACCACAGTGTTTACCTCAGATCAGAATCTGAAAATCTCAGGCAGTGAGGTGAACTTCCTCTGAGGCTGGTTGGACAGAAAAAGTAATTGAAATTGTTTGTCCGTGACACATCACTGAGTTTGTGACAGCGGCGACTGATAACCTGCCGGATCAGCGGCAAAGACGCCTCCAGTCAATGTTCCTCTTAGCAACAAGCATCCAAACAAGTCGTCTGCATCCCACATTAACATGACTCAAGTTAATTTTCATTAATGAGAAACAACGCTGCACAGATAGAAACTGATTAGCTGCCACTAGTGCTGTTTATCCCATATCTGTGTAATAAACGCATAATCAGAAAAGACAGACTCTTACTGTGTGATGATTAATGACGTATTGACCCTCTAAAAGCAGTGTGTGTGTTTAGGTATAAAGGTTGACTGACAGATGGTGCTTTTCACGAGTTCCAGCAGTCAGACGAGGTTTTCATTTCACGAGAGATGTCAGAGGAGGCCATCGCCTATGAGGAATCAGTGTGACGATGAGGACACGATTCAGATCCAATTACACTCACAATCTCCCTGGGTTATACTGGGTTCTGCCATGCCTGTCCTCCCCAGGAGCAGAGTGACAGCAGTAAATGGAACTAAAATCAGACCCGTGCTTTTGCTTTCTGAGCTCTCTGCTGCCTTTCCAAAGTCTAATCTCTGACTGTACGTCTCCTCCATGTTGAAGCCCTCACCATTCCCAGTAAGGTTAAATGAATAATCCACCAAAACCATTAAAACATAAATCAGTAGACGCACATCCAACGTTATTTTGAATTTTAACAGATCACAAAAAGAGGTTCTTGCATCCTCTACACAAGCTACGCAGGCACTAACGCGTCCAGCTATTAACCCAAAAAATTGTAACACAATACAAGCACAAGTGTAGTTTCACATGTTTCCAGTAGGGGCGCTAATGCAGATACTGTTCTGTGACTCTACTCTGAAGGTATTGTCTACAGAACTGTTTCCAGTGTAAACTGGACAATGGACTGGCTTAGTGAACTTGTTCATGCTTATTGGAATCTTTATTCGCTGTTAAACGCTCTGTTTAACGCTTTATTTCAACCGTGTTATTGTTGTTGATGATGATGCATGGAGAAACAGTGCATGTGAAGTTTTTATTCTGAAGCAACGTCTGGAGAAATTCCATCACATACAGGACACACATATTGTAGCCATTCATTCCCCATATCGGATGAAAATCTAGCCATTAGTGTGTGAGACATGTCGTGAAACAACGCTGGACAGACTGGAGTCAGGCTGGGATACCAACATCATGAGGGACCGTTACCTTGCATCACCCGTTTGTATTTTTTTTCCATTTGGGGTTTTTTCTCAGTGTTCGAGAAGTTTATGTTTGTTTGGCAATTCAAATGGAGAGAAAAGACATTCAGTTGGAAGATGAGTGTTTCAAACTTATCAGCTTTTAAACAATAAGGGCTGTCACTGAAGAGCACAATGTAGTGAGAAAGTACATAAATGGAACTTGAGCAGTGAAAAGACTATTTAAAACTGTGTGAAGTAGTGATGACAGCTGCCAGAGTCTTCAGGTGTTTACATACATGTTAAACTCAACATTTAAAATAAAGACGAGGAGAAAATATAGAATTTGGGTTATTCAACAAGATGTATCTAAACGACACACAAGTCATTTGCTGTGGTTCAGATTCGGATCTTTCATTTCTATGGTCACTGGTTAAGTTTAGAAAACTTCAACTACTTGGTTAAAGTTCGAGAAAGATGCTGGTTGCGATTAAACCGCCAGACTGTTAATAAGAGGCAGAAATGTCCACCCATCCACCCCAAAATTCCTCTCAACTCTTGCTATAATATATAATAATCTGCTGCACAAATGATTTTACAGGAGCACCTCGCCTTGTAGGGTGCTGATGGGCTCTTGGTAACACGTCTTTCTTAAGGTAAAACCTGTGCACAAAGCCAAATGATATGTCCACTTATGAAAAGAAGAGAAGAAATATGAGATATCCAGGATATTGTAAATCATTACCGATAAAGACCCTGCAAGACAATTTCCTGATGTCAACATCTGCACAAAAGCAGGGTAAACTGTTAAGCACTGTGTTACAGTGGACAGATCAAACACCTCTGGAGTGAAGTGAAACGAGGAGGCAACAGACAAGACAATAGATTTACTGCATCTATTGCAAATGGATGAATGGATTAATTTAATTTGTTGAGGTAAAAAAAATAAAAAATAAATCAATGTCCATGTCGACAGTAGTGGCGAGGTCACTACGACCTTGGACCATCAAATACTAATCAGTTCATTATTGACTCCAATTGGACAGTTAGACCAAATTTGAAAGAATCTTAGATATAACATTGAACAGGATTGAGCGTCCGTATGTACAGCTACACGGACAAGCCGAAAACACAATACAGGATACATAAAAAGCATGATTAGTGGTATTGTTCATGTAGTCCAACCATGTTTGTGTGTGTTTCTTAGATCACTCAGAACAGAGAGACTCACTGTTTTCTCAAGCTTTCGACTGGTATTTTTATATACACACACACACACACACACACACACACATTTCAATTTGATGGGTGTTTTTGTGTGATGTTCAGCACCTTTGTGAATCAAAGGTACCGTACAGGTAAAGGGACGACTTTCATCTCACATTTGCAACGAGTGCAAAGCGGTGGGTTTTTGGTGCACGGATGGTCGTATTGATATGTGAATACTGCAGAGCGGCATGAAGACACAGCACCTTCTATCTGCAGCCAGAAGCATATTGTGTGTTTTTCTAATTGCACAAACATGAACGTTATGAAGGTCTCTTATGACTCTCTTTGTTTACAGCTGATACAGCCAGGACTGCTAGTCTTAGTGTTTTTAGGTTTGACTCTACATCCTCGTACAGTTTAGAAACCTGGGCTGGCCTTAAGAGAACTGCTCTAGATAAGCTTCTTCTCTGTTGCTATAGAAAACACCTGTTTCTCTGCTTCTCATTGTACTTTGGTCTCTCAGGAGTCATTTCTCAGCCCACTAATTTTTTTTCTTCAATATATAAGCCACCTCTCTGCCACATTAGTGTGTTTTAAAATCCCACTCTTGGCCACTTTTAATTGAACTTTATCCCCGCATACAGTACTTTACATCCCTACATTTGTTGTTTTTTATTTGTCTGCTTTGTTTTTGTACAGAACTTCAGAAATACAACAGTAGAAAAATGATTATTCTTATGTGAAATGACAGCAGAGTGATTCACTGTTTTGTGAATACAGATGTTGACTTTGTCTCAGTGTCTGTATTAAAGGACAGTGATCAGGCTCAAATAGAAATAGCTGAAAATGAAGAGGAGGGATTTTATTTTTGTATTTGACTTCCCTCAGTTCTCTGGAGAATCAAAGTGAAGTCTAAGAAATCCTAATTGCTCTCGGAGTTTGATGTTTGCTGCTTTTAAGATGTTTATTTTTGGAACATTCATCCTTGATGATTAAGTTTGGTAGCTTTGCTTGACCTGGTTGTCAGTGCCAGAGTCTCTCTTAAGTGCATCTTCTGATTGCCTTGATTTTTTTTTTGGTGATGTGCCCGATCTTTCCTTCTTTTATATCTTCTATTTTTATGCCATCTGTTTTCTCTCCGTTTAATTTGCACTTTCAGATGTATCCTGAGTCAACCTGCTAAGATCTTAATGTCTGTGTTTTTCTGGAAGTGCCAGAAGCATCTCATGAATCAGATCTGCCAGGAATACTGTGCTGTGTTTCTGACTGACACTTCACTAGGAGAGTTTTTTCTTTTAAAAGTGAAAGCCCTTAAAGGGTTTGAGAGGAGCCCATGGCGATGAAATAAAAAGGCAGAGAGCTGGAGTGAGGTGGACATACTGTGTTAATGTGCGTTCCCAGCAGACAACATGTGCAGCCGGCTGGTGTTTTATTTTAATGGAACCACTTTGCTGCTGTCACTATCAGTCTGTGGATGTCACATGTCATTCACATTTTTATTATTTATCCATTTCAAGCTTTTAGAAGATCTGATCCTCCTGTGTTGCAGTAGTCATCAATTATCTCACTCAGGAGCAGCCTGGCTGCCAGAGGTGGAAGAAATCAAAAACCTTTCTTGATTTTTAGTCCCTTTTAGCCTTCCTGTACCAACAATGCAATTATTTCTCAAACAACTGCAACATGGTGTGAAATGCTGCTCGCTGATCACATGACTGTCACCTTGCAGGCAGAGTCTCTCTCCAAGCACAGGTTTTGTTTTCTGTGCAGGCACAGTGACTCCAAATCTGCCAACCTCACTGTGACTTCAGAAATCTGCACACAGTTTCATCACCAGCTCTTCAGTATGAAATGTTCCCATGATGCAACTGCTCAGAACACTAGGAAATAAAAATATTTCACTGTCCTGTTAAATAATAGGAACTGAAATGACACATCTGAGTTTTGTTCCTCACTCTCTCACACTTTACACAGTATGGGAATGAGAGTGAACGAGGGGGAGACATTAGAATAAGCTCTGCAGTAGCAGTTTCTGGTCATCCATCAGTGAAGTGGGGCTAATGTGAGCTATTACACATTGTTCACTGATCCTACAAGATGGATGAAGCTGCTGTGACCACTCAAACTGTGTGGGTGTTATTGATTTCATACTAACCGTGTCATCTCTTAGTTAGTCTGAAGTGAGGCTGTGAGGCAGCTGATGGTTTCCTGCTCCAGAGATCAGCAGCTGCTCTCAGCACCTGCAGAAAAACTAATTCAGACTACTGCTGCCAGATCCTCTGCTTCTGCAGGTCAAATATTCAAGCTCCAGTAAAGCTGCGAGCTTTCGGAGGTTCTGTTATTAGATTTAGCATCTTTTAATGGTCGTTTAGTGTCTTATTTTTGTTTAGTGTCATTTTGCTTGTGGGATACTTTGACCAAGACCGGGGACACCCTGACCCCTCTGTCCCACAGAACTTTGCCCAGTTGGTCCATTCAGTAATCCATCTGTGGTTATAGTCCTTATATCTGAGAGAAACTGCAAATGAGGTCAAGGTATTGATGAGCTCAGGCTATTCAGGGATTTGTTTTGATCCCTCAAAATTCAGGATTCAAGACACTGGTACACACATCACATATTGAGGCCACTATAAGCTGCATTAGTTGTAATAGCACAACTTTCTTTATGTTTCTGTCCTCGGGAGGACCAGGGAGGACACCACCATCAATAAATGCTGCAGTGGCATCTCACAGGTAAGTCCTCAATAAACTTAAATAAAAATATAATAGAATAATCCATCTAAAGAAAATCCTGGGGAGAACATTACAGGTGCAACATAATGTGCACACGACAACCTCTGGACCTTCAGGAGACACGATATCATCATTTAAAGACAGAAAAAAAAGTCACGTCCTTGGTGTCAAAGTCAAAGCTGAGTTGCAAGTTTCTCCACTGCGTCCTGAGGACAGCATCTGTCAAAACACCTGCACCACACGAGGTCACGGGTTTGTTTCCTGAATCAGCAAATCCTGTTTACTGTACCTCAACCACCTCATAATGCACTGTTGATGCTGTGTGTACTACACAGAACTCCTGTGCCGAACCTGCCTCTTGTCAGAGTCTTAGGATTTGTGTCCATGCATTTCTTCCAGTGGACATAAGTGGACTGTCTCCAGAGAACACGTTGAAGCAGGATCAGTCCTCTGTGTGATGAGGTTCCGCTTCAAGCCTGTAATAGGGCATCTCTCAAAGCTGCCTTCAAATTAACTTCTGTGCCATGAATTAAAAAAATGCTGAAGCTGTGTAACGTTTGTGATGCAGCATGTTGTGAGGGATTATTTCTCGGAGTAGATCATTTCCTTCATGTCCAGTGGTGACAGGAACCAGAGCGTTCATGTGAAAGAAGGACCTGACGTGAACGTTTTTTCAAACCATGGAGAAGTAAATAACCTGGTGCTGCGCTGTGTTCAGGGACAGTGCAAAGTGTACGTTATTCGTCTTTCGAAAGGCCTCAACCCCCCAAAAATGAAAAACAAAAAAGTAGGAGATGTGAACCAAACCATGGCTAAAAAAAAAAAATCAAGCTCACTGGCTGAGTAACATCTCGCACATGTAACATCTCCTTTCCTGAGTGACGGAGCTTTTTACCTGCAGACATGGAAAACATCAGTGACAGACATTTTTTGAATATTTTTATTATCGGTTTCATGTAATTTTCTGGATAAAGGCAAACATGAATACTACAGTGGGGGCATCACCTGACAGCATAATAAGTGAAGTTTGTCTTTACTCTAGCAGAACTCCACCTGCTTCTACTCAGCCACTACTCGCCAACCTCACCTCTTACGTGCTGAACATGTTTAGACCTGTGATCATCTTGATATTTAAATGTGCATGAAGAAATGTGGCAGTGTGAACCACAAGGTTCTGCCCACGTCAGGACTTCAGAAACTTCATGAGCCAGATGTGTCATCGTCCCTTTTACCTGAACATCTACTGAAGGAGTTTCTGTAAAATATGTTTCCTCAGGGTGTGTAGTTGTTGTGACACATCAGAGCATCGGCAAATGCAAAAATGAAAAAATAACTTTTTGAAACCCGAGTAGTGTCTGAAGGTTTCTGTATTAGATACAAAGATTACCAGCAACTTTACCTGTAGAGTTGCGGACATTTCATTCATATGTTAACAGTGAACATATCATTATGCTCTACAACTATGTTAAAAGAAAACATAATCCGGTCGCAAAAATGTCCATGAAAATGTATTTGTGATGCAGTTTAGTTGTATAGGAACATCATTTCTAGGAGACAGGGCTGGACAGAGAGACTAAGCACCAGTAATTCCTGCACATGAGTGTGTCCATGTTTTTTATGCATCTTTATGCTGAGATTTTAATAAGGAATTCATCCTTAAACAATGACTGAGGTGGACATGCCCCTCCACCCTGACTCGAAATCAATCTCATGGTTTGCATTGGCTCATACGGAGCAGTGCATGAGCAGCACTCTGCTCGCCTCTCAAGGTTTCATCTGCCTTATACTTCAGAGAGCTCATTATATAAAGTATTCCTGCAATCATTTTTACTCTGCTCATGAGCTCCACAGTAAAAAGTCCAAAACTGAGAGCTGAGTCCATCTGGAGGAGACAATGAGTGAAGCCAGTGAAGAGGGAAACTCATCAAGTCTGAGCTGCAGACACACACCAACCTTACACAACCATGCTTCTCGTCTGACAGTCCGTCCTTTGTGTGCTTTAAAGCCCTTTGAGAAAAAGCTCTACTTTGGTGGGTTCAGTAGTTCAGACAAGTCCTTTCAGGGTTTAAATGTCCAGTGTGAGTCGGCACCTTCTGTAATCTGCAGTGAGCAGTTTGCTGCACTTTCACAAGGTTCAGTCCAAAAGCTGGCTATTTTGACTCTGTAGCAGTGATTTTATTATGAAACTGAATCTAAATTTACCCCCAGCAGGTGCATTTGGTAGAATGGTAAAATAAAGCCTTTATATCACTGTATGACTAACGTTTAAAGGCTAAAACTCCTTAAAAATAACAACAACATGATAAAGGCAATGAGTTTTTATTTTGGCTAAAGAATATAAGCAGCCTTATGTTTTCATAATGTTTGGTTAGTTTTAAGGCAGTTACCCCTAACAAATATAACGTTTGTAATTATTTTATAAACCTTTGACATGTCTAGGAAACTTTATTCTCATATATCTCATATTTGTTGAGCCGTATATTTTTTCCAGATTTGCTTGTTCCTCTGAACCTGTCCTGCTAATTAAAACACTCTCGGATGCAACAACGGTCATTTGCGATTTATTGTGTGTTTCTTTCCACAAACTCATAACAATCCACAGTTCCTGTCTAAGAAATGATTATGAAACTGTGGGGCCTGCTAAGTAAGTGTGACCTATGTCATTGTGGAGCCTATAACTGCAGCCTCTGTACACATCCACACAGCCGCCGTTAGTATACACGAATAATGAGTCATTTCCTCACTGCAGCTGGTCTCATCACTGGATCCCACTCTGCTTCATTTCCTGCTCCTGTGGCTGAAGAAAAGAAACTGGTCTGTGTTGTTTCGTTTCTGTTCCTCCAGCATTTCTTTCCTGACTTTTACCTGGACACAAAACACCAAAAAAAAAAAAAAAAAAGAACCTTGTCGTCAGGAGTGGGAAAAACAAGCAGACTCAGCGTCATTGTCTCCAACAACCAGTCAAGTTGCAGTTTACATACATGTCTGTCCATACTCATCTTCTAATCAGTTCATCCTTCCATCTTGGTTCTTTGTGCCAGATGTGTTGAAGTTCCCTCCATGTGTCCCTGAGATATTGCATTGAGGGGACAGATGTAAGGTCACCAAAATCTAATCAGTTCATCCTCGGGTCCAAGTTGATGAACTGATTAGTCAGGACAGAGGCATAAAAAGGAATAATTGCTTATGATACAGACTTCTGAATCAAAAATGAAAAACAATGAAAGCTTATAGAAAACATTTCTGGCTCCTCCTGCAGGTTCTGGGGCTTCATAGATGCTCCAGCTATGAATGAGCTAAAGGCAGCAAAATGTCTTCAGGATTGTAGAGAAACAAAACCCAGGGCCTGACTTTATCAAACAGCTAATAATGAAAGAGAAAAGCAAAAAAAAAAAAAAAAAAAATCTGCATTTTCACTCCTATTCACACATTTAATGAAAAGTGTTTAACAAACTATTTGATTTTAAAAGTCTGTTAAATGTCAGAGAGCTGCAGAGGTCGGTGAGAGCGTTCAGAGTTGATCCTCAGCAGCTGCAGCGCAGAAACGGAGCCGAGCACATTTTCTACTCCTGCTCGGCTAATAGCACGAGCTGCACAGTGTCATTCAGAGTAAAGTACTTTTAGTTTATTATTCGCATATGAACATTTGAGTATTTTTAAAGGAAAAAGTCAAACCTTCAGCCTTGTAGCATCTCAGAAGATGAGCTTATGATCATTACTATCAGGATCCACTTCTGTCCCCAGGTTTGTCAAACTCTAGAAAGCAGCATAAACACTGCACACATAGTTTCAGATCATTTTGAGACCCATCTTTCCCTTGATTTTACTCACAAACATCACGTCACCATCATTTATTTTTAGCACCAGGTACCTTTCATCTGTTCTTTAAGTTATTTCCCAGCTATAACATGAGGGCTGAACCAGAGGCTTAAAGTATTTTAATTAAACTTTAAGATACATTTTTAAATTTATTTAAATATGCTCCGACTCCACATTACATTTCATTTTTACTCACGGTCGTCCCACCATGCTGAAAAAAAGTACTGTTTGACTTGTTATTTCACTGTCGGTGAAGTGAAGTGATCCACTAGCAGAAACATGTAAAGACAGAAGAGCAGATTGTGGTGATGACACCAGGCAGCCACCTCTGATTTTCTCTGCCGTGCTGTTGCAGCATTTCTGCACTTTACCTTTATGACATGGATTTACCCGTTAGCTCAGTGTGTTGGTACCATACAGGCAGCAATAGACATTTGTACACAGGGACACTGCAAAGAGGAGCTACAGTACTCATTATTTCTGCATCCTTTTAACATTGCAGCTTTACAGAAATATAAGATGAAAATCTGGTTACATGCAAAACACTATCTTGTCATGTTACAGCAGCATGAAAAAGACTTTACAGGTGACTGAGCTGTGAGTGCTCTTATGGAGGATGAACAGTTAGACACAAAGGAGAGAGGGGAGAAGAAAGCTAACAGACATTCAGTTAAACACAAGCAGCTGAATATAAAATTTGTTCTTTCATCAGCTCAAGGTGAAGCTGCAAATCTTAACCGCAGCTGATTGTCAGTCATGAGTGATGGAGGTGGAAAAGGTCATCAAAGTGACCTTTGTGCTGGAGGGCTCAGGCCAATGGGTTTGTAACCCGCAGATAAGAACTGTGTGTTCACACTCTCTCACGCACGAAAGAGACTGAGCAGAGTTTCTTGAAGAACTGTGACTGGAAAATCATTTATTCTCCAGTGCAGTGCAAATGTCAAGATCTTCACTGGAGCCTCCACACAACACAACACATTTAACCGATTTGTTGCTAACACGCTGATAAACAGAATAAACCATCCACATCTAAACACTGAGCCTGATAACTTATTTTAATTATCAGTTTGAAGATAACGGCTGTTTGTTCTTCACTTTACACACAGAAGAACACAGGTCACTGGTCTTCCTGAAATAGATTGTACCCCAAACACTGTTTGGCAGAACTGTCTCCTCATGATTTACTGTGTAGTCATTGCATGCGTTTCTTCATTTGGAGCTTGTTGCTCTGCTTCAGTGCACACGACAGGGTAGATGTGCTTAAGTCAAACACAAAACTGAAATGTAATTGTGCGTAATGAGACGTCACTCTCAGCAACACTCAAGTATTGTCCTCATCTCTAATAGCGAAGGTCTAAAATTTAACTTCTGTGAGAAGCAGGTGTAAGATGTGCTGCAGTGTTTCCTCAGACACACAAACAAGAGAGAGAGAGAGAGAAACATATTGAATTAAAGATCACCAAGTTGTTCTAACTTCACTGAGCTCTAACACAAAACCACAGCAATGTCACAATCTGTTGCTTTTCAAAATGTACCCGTTTCCTGGAGCTGGATGCGCTTTCTTTTCCAGACACTTAATGTTTCACAGCTGCTTTGTGGCTGAAGATCAAGCTGGTTTTATTAAATAGATTTTATCTGTTAATCTGGTCAAAGAAGTCTCTCCTCTCATCATTTCCATAGCTCCTTTTTTTCCCCAGAAGTGTGGAACACACATAAAAACAACCTGACATCAGGACTTTACGCACATCTGAGGAACTGTGACTCGTTTACATTTTTAGTCTCATAGCGTTTTCCCACCACATCGTAACAGCTCCACTCAACTCACCCCTCTTGGTTTTCCACCGAGCAGAAGTTCTGGATAGTACCTGGTACAATTAGAGTTGTTTCATGCAGCATCATTATATTTCTGATTATTACTACCAGAGTACTATATTTGTAGCAGAAATCAAAGTACCTGTCGTACCACGCAGTGGGAAAATGCAAATATGTCACTAAAGTAATTATGCAAAGTAACAGGATCAGCTCTTTATCCTCCTAGTTTAGCTGATCAGGAGTAAACACAGCGTGTAACTGAGGTGGATGGAGATTCTGTAGTTTCACACATTTTAGATCAATTGATTTTTGATTGATCTTTCCTTTTTGATAAAGCTTATAGTTAGAGTTGGCTCAGGTGACTCTGAACCATCTTAGTTATGCTGCTATAGATT
>JAUMHL010000027.1:25403509-25414986 GCA_032362345.1 Sandelia bainsii
ATTAATTTAAAAGGATAACTGATCATTAGAAAACCATGTGCAATGATGGTAACACAACTGAAGACATGTATCTTTTATGAAGAACATGGTCATTCCTATGTGGGCCCAAACTTGTGTCTGGTAGTGTATGTGAGTTGTGTCAGTTAGTAAAGCAGAGCAGCCTCGAGGGAGAGGACGGGGGAACAAGCTGAAATCCCTAGACTGGGGATAGTTTTGCAGAATGTAAAGAACATCCGAGCGCAACAGTGTTAGATGTTCAAATCATACTGGGACCAACTATACTGAGCAGCCCATCTGTGACGGCTACACAGCTTATGCTTCTCATTAGTGCTGTTGAGTTTTTAAGTCTGTTTTAATCCTCTCTTCACATCTAGAATGTGTTGATAATTAGACTCCAGCTTGTGCCACTCAGCCCCAAAGCAGAAGGTTTCCATGCACTGCAGTGGCCAGAAAGGGTAGATCCTGACTAAAGACCAATTCATCCTTTCTGCATGTGATTAGGACCCTGTGCAGCTGCAGCAAAATTGACGCCTGCTTTGAAGAGAGGTTGTCTGAGGAGATCTTCTGTTTTCCACATCTTTGTGATCTATCTTTGACACACACCCAGATAATGAAACTCTTGGAAGCATTTCACTCAAGTGCCAGAAACGAACACACGTGCAGACAGAAGTACAGATCCGTGAGATACAGATACAGATGAGTTTGTCCCTCCTGTTGTCTCAATGTCAGCTTGGCTCTCTGGCTTCATCACACATCATGGACTTATCGAGTGTGGCTTGTGTTACAGACACTAGTTTAACACAAATGAGTTAAACATGCACCTTAGTTACATTATCAGCAGCAACTGCTCAACTTTCATACTACTATTAGGTTTCTAGTGATTCTGCATCACTCCAGTGCCTCTGCTGAACAAGTCTGTCTGTTCATCAGGGAACATTACGGTCTCTGCTCACCTTTCTTATCAAACCATTATCGTGCTCGGCATCACCTCATTCAGTTGCCCGAGCAAAGTGACATGAAGAAGAAAAGACACTGCTTCAAGAGGCAGTATGGGACAAGCTGAAGAAGCTGCATCCAGACAAAGACGAAGAAAACGAGCATGCATGCTGATTTGTTTTTCACTACTTATCTTTTCAGGGACGTGTAAAATGTGCTCAGACTTCTCAACACAACTCTGCATGGAAGGGGTGGGGGCCATTTCACACATCTGTGCCAGGGGACCCATTGTCTCATGATGAAATGTCTTTGAACAGATAATTAAGTTTTTCCTATCTTATCACCGATGAGGCATAAAGGAAACATTTTGACCTGGACTGCACCAGAGGCAAGACGCATTGTTTCCCGAAATCGAAAAGGAAGCTGCAGAGACAAAACCCCCCTGTCTGCCTGAACCATTCGCATCCTGGCACATCCACAAACTAATGCATTATTTAAGCCCTCAGATTGTGTGGGGTCTTTTATTGTGAAGCAGCAGGCAAACACTCACAATCAGAAATTAATTAAACTGATCGTCGCATATTAATTGTTCTGAAATTCTTTCAGCTCATTCAGCAGTGATTGGATTCAGTGGCCTATGGCAGCAACCCGGGGGAAAACATGGAGACGTATCACAGAAATACCAAGTACTCGCTGTCTTCTGATACTGGATGATGATCAGCTTTTTAGGATGAATGGTCAATGTCAGCACATTAGAAAATAAGTTAATTCTACATTTTAGTCATATTATTCTATGGTTTTAATTCACTGCTGTCTGTGTGAGTTACTGACTACAGTTACACTCGTCTGCATTCTCCATATTTATTCAGTGTAATATTTTTTCATCCATGAGAAAAAAAACCCAACCTAATTTGGCTTTTCATCATGTTGAATGACATGTGTCAGGGTGTTGGCATGCAAGCACACATTCTTGGTGGACCACATTGTGACGTGGTTGCTGTTTACATAGAGACTGTCACAACTAAAGTTGGAACATTTGCTCCGGGGGAAAACTTTCAAGAAGAAGTCTGAGTGGGTTATAAATGATTGTGCTCATCACTCAGTCCGTCTCTCCAGCTGGATGTGTTGAATTGTATTTCATTGTCTCACCGATACATGAAATACCCCGAAATCCAACCACTGTGTTGACCACAAGAGATTCATTTCCCTGCATTTAATTGTAAGAGGAAGACACAGTCAGAGCATGTTCCCCTGATTCTCATTGTGTAGCTTGAGCCACGTGTCCATAGTCATCCCAGTGTGTCTCATTACAATGTTCACATGCATCATGATCTCTACACAGCAGTGAGAAGAAATAAACCTCAGGGTCACAAAGGAAAAGGGAGCAAACACTTGATGAACTAGACTCTGAAGCGTTTCTGCTGTGTCAAACAGAAATAAACTTCTCTCTCCTCCACAGACGACTGACAACACTGAGAGAAAAAAAAATGTCTCTGTAGCAGCTTCTTCAATGCAACATGGGGAAGCGGCTGAGAGTGCAGGTGCTAAAAAGAAAAAGAAAAGACAGACATGTATTTGTTTTGACTGTGCTCACTGCACCACTCCAGTTTTCAGTTAAGAATAACAGGAGCAGGAGGTGAAAATAAGGCCCTCACTGTAATCAAAGCCTTCTGTGTCTGCAATTTCTTTTGAATCATTTCTATCATCCTCCTCTTTGCTCCTTGTTTACCTCCTGTGGGCATTTAATAAGACTCCCAGGAGTCTTATTAAATGCATGAATCTTAGTACAGAACTGGCTGCTCTTATATCTGGGTCCCTCTGGGATTGTGGCATTAAGAATCCACATATCTTCTAACTGCAGGAAAATATTTAGCTTACTTATTCCTTCAACCCTGCCGACCTCAGCAGTCCAGAGATACTAAGGGATGTCTCTGCCACTTCTGATGCGAGGCATCCGCCGAGAATATCAAATTAGAGTAAGAAGACAGTTCAAGTGTCAATATCTGTGAGCAGAAACCTCTCACAGGCCTCTCACCTTAAATCTCCCATCACTTATCAGCAAATAGGACACAGACTAACTCAAACATTACGCGTTATCTGAATTAGAGTAAAGAGGGAGACTGTGGTGTGTAGAAACACACCTAAGGGCTGTAGAGAGAGTAAAGGAAGCACACTCTACAGCAAATAAAATCTAAATTAGAATAAACTCACACCATGTCATATTTTAACACATTCATATTTTTGAATTATTGTTTGTCTCTAATCTCCTGCTTCAGATGTTATCACATCATTCACTGACTGTTATCAGCACCATGGATATGGGCCAATAGGTCTCTACTCCACCTGTTCACAGGCTCAGTAGGTTGTAATACAATAACATGGGCGTGTTAATGACTAGTCAATAGCTTGATAAAAAAAA
This sequence comes from Sandelia bainsii, assembly GCA_032362345.1. NCBI lineage: Eukaryota > Metazoa > Chordata > Actinopteri > Anabantiformes > Anabantidae > Sandelia > Sandelia bainsii. Next base: position 25,406,865 of record JAUMHL010000027.1, read on the forward strand.
GAAGTGGCTGATTTTGTTTGTTTGCTTCTCACTCAAGCTTTATTGCTTCTTCCTCTTCCTCTTTGGAAAACTTTGAACTGCTGAACCAAGCTGTGTCCTGGCTCATCCTCAGTCTTTGTGACCTGAAGACGACACACATTCAACAACACCTTCCTCAATGGAGCTGACGTGTGGTTACGTCATAGGACAATATTGAAAAAGATAAAAGGAAAAAAAACCGTTTTGATTCAAGCAGCTTCAGCAGGACAAATATTCAGCCCTGTCTCACAGAAATTATGTTTGGTTCAGTTCATTTATGCAGCACCAAATCTCACAGCACTTCACACATTAAAGTGAAGTCTTCACAGAGCTGCAGAGTGAGAAACCCAACAATCCCCTTGAGCAGCACTAAGCAACAGTGGAGAGAAAAAAACCCTTTAACTTGGTTCTCCCCTGATGAAGACTGGGATAAAAAGGATGGAATGCGTGGAGAGATGGAAAGAGAGAGAAACTCAGACTAACCTGACCAAGGATCGGTAACAGATACAAACCCTGCCACTGACTGAAAGGTTTACTGTAGATTTAAAGTCCTGACAGACTGTGTGACCCCCACCCTGCAGCCGGCTGACTTCTTTTTAACTCTGATAAGCAGGATTTTAGCCAAGTAAGAACCAATGTGGAAACACCAAATCTCTTTGAGTGGGTCTGGGAGAGAGAGAGGAGAGGAGGAGTCTCCAATAAGAGAAGCACAGAGGTGGAATTTGAATCACTGTTTAGCAGGATATCATTTAACACTTTGGTAAGTGCAGTTCAAGTGAAGTGATAGCACCTGAAAGCAGACTAGAAAGGTTCAAAAAGATTACTGTTAGAAATGTGAGCTGAAATCTGTTTAGCTACAACTACTACCAAAACCTTTGAGAAGAACTGACATTAGAGGCTGGTTAGTAGTTACTGTATTTAGTGATTCTGGATCAAGGTGCAGTTTCTTCAATAAAGGTTTAACAGCAGCAGCTTTAAAGGTTGTGGGCACGATGCTAGAAAGTGATAAATATTTTCAGGATGTTGGGTCACAAGACTGGATAAAGATCTTTATACTGTGTGGCTAGCAGAGGATGAAGGGTGCATGTTGTAGGTTTAGAAGCCATCACCAGCTTTATATAGAGATTTAAAATATACAGGCAAAAAAGGAGAAGACAGGGAGTCGATTTTTGTGCTTTAGAAAAAGGTGAAGGTTTCTTCAGTGAGTTTGGCAACGTTGTCAAAAAGAAAATCAAGAATTACGTTGCTCTTGTGTTGTATAAAGCCCAGATGTAACTCAGTACAGACTCCTGCAGGTCTGAGCACACGTTTCTTCAGTAAACAAACGTGTAGACCTCCTAAAACTTCAGGTTTTGATAGTAAGAGGAGCAGCTGGGTGCAGGAGACCAGGGGCCGAGTCTGTTGTTACAGTTAGTGGAGTCAAAACTGACAAGAGTTGAGAAAGAGAAATTAAAGCTGAAGTCAGGTGGAAAAGACATTTGCACTTTTTCCGCCTTAGAAATGCTTCAGATTTGAAACAATTAAAGAAAGTGACCTGACATAACTGATGTGATAATGGAGACAGATCAGAAATCAGTTTCTCTCGATAGAATCAAGTCAAGGGTGTTGCCACTGCAATAAGCTGGTTCATGCACAAACTGAGTGAAACCAAAAGTATCAGTGAATGTCAGGAAAGATTTACTGTAATTCACATTACTAACTACTGTGGAGGGGATACTAATGTGATTGACAGCCTCAGTGGTTTCATCAGTGCTGACTGATTTTTCTAACGTCGCAGGTCATGGAGTCTTTAGCACATGTCAGCACAGTTCTTCACCAACAGTGAGTTTTAATTTCAATTTTTTCACCAACAGGTTTGTCACGTGTCCTTCTGCAGTCATCATCAGATCTGCTTCACTAAACAAATCCCGCAAAGCTCCTACAAGATTCTCCTTTTTTTGGTTTAAGACAAATAAACATGTTCTGACTGAAGTCGCTAAACGTTTTTTTGTATTAAACCATGTCACCATCTTTCTCCACCCTTAACCAGGACACTGAGCAGAACCTCCGAGAGTCACTTTATGTAAATACTGCAATTAAAACAAAGACGTTGTCGGACAAGAGTCAAGCCCAGAATGAACATGATGATCTGGTAACAAGCAGGTGGAACTGGTTGGTTTAAATGATGGGAGAACTGATGAGGAAACTGGGAACAGGTGGAGAAAGTCAGGTGACAGTGACGTGAGGCACAAATCAGAGGCCTGGGGAAGTGAGAACAATTACTTTGTCATCATTGAATGACAGATGCAGATTTGTTTTGTAGAATATGTTGGTTTAAATGACGTTTAAACAAAGAGTTTTAAGATCACAGTTTGTTGGACAGATTCATTTACACGTCTGCAAATGTAAAAAGGTTTTGTCAAGTACAGTCAAATTTACTAATAACAGATGATGATTAAATAAATTATTTTAATTACAAAACAAGACAAACAAAGGTTTATAGGTAATGTGTTGTCCGTAACGGGCAGATTTGAGCAGTTATATCAATAAGTTTGTTATTATAGTGACTCTATGATGAGTCTTTATCCTGGATTTAAAAGTGACAGAAGATCTGACACTGAGAAAAACCTGGATAAAAACCAACTGGTGACTTTTTTATTATGAGGAAGACAGAATAATGTTTCATCCAGATAGTCAGAGCAGTCTATAGGTTGTGTTCATTCTTTTTATAAGTCAGATCAGATATTTCATGAATCCTTTTGTAAAGTAAAAATAATAAAAGACTAGAATATGTAGAACTGACAGCACATGTAGCCTGAGGATAAAATATTTGTACCTTTGTCTATAACAACAAGACGAATTCTGCAGGTCAACAGTTAAAAAGTCCTGAACAGAACTTTGTAACAAGCAGGAACCCAAGTAGGTCAGACAGGCTCAGAAACAAGGAAGAAACTAAACTCATGAGTGATGTTGACACTTTAAACATCCAAATATGACAATGTACAAACCTTAGTCATAGTGGTGTGACCTCATAAAACAGATTTATTCTGTGTTTGTGAACTTCCAGACTGAAGTTCAGAGACAATTAAAGCTTAAACACATGACTCCAGAGCAATAATACATATAAAACCACTGAGACCAAAGAGAGACCGCAGACTGGAACATGTTCTTCTTACCTTTATATAATAATAATGATTACATCCTACTATACAATTCTCTGTCTGAGAGTTCTTACTGTCTGTCAGCTTCTTGACTTGCCTGACACCCATTCCTGGGCATATTTTTCAAACCATTCTAGTTTAGCACAACCTGTGTTGATTTCAGACATGTAAGGAATGTTTTTGATGCCCCTGGTTCACATGTTATTTCACAGTTCCTGTGGATCTATTCATCTGGTCTTTAATGAAATGAGAAAACTGAGTTGCCACAAGTTGCTGAAAAATTGCTGGCACCATGCTGAGAGCAAAATAAGACTCCTACTACCTTTAGAAAGAAAACGGAAGAAGAAGAACTTGACCGAAGGGTGAAGTTTGTATTATTTCCCTGAAGGCTGCTGGCGTTCTCCAAACCTGGAAGAAAAGTTTCAAAGAGCTCTTTGTTGAACTCGAATATTTCACCACTTAGAACAGGCAAGAAAATACAGAAATGACTGGAGAGAGTTTTTTTTGGTTATATAAACTCTTTAATTAGTTTAATTTACAGAGCGAGTGGTCATCAGGTGACGCACATGATCCCAACAAGCATTTTTCCATACACAACATTTGGAAACAGAGCAGCTGCTTAGAAGTAAAAAATACTTTCTCCTCAGAAAGGATTCGTTTTAGAATTTAATGCATTTGGTGAAATAGAATTAAGAAAGTCTGTAATTTTATACCATTCGTGTGATTAAAAAAAAAATACTTTGTAGGATTTTGAACGGCCAAAGTTTTTACAGTTCAACCGGAGGGAGCGTGGCAGACTGTCCTGTAAAACGGTTTTCTCTGCTGCATGTTGTTGTAGGCAGATGACCGCCCACCCTGAGCCTGGTTCTGCTGGAGGTTTCTTCCATCTCCTAGTGCTGTTTAAATGGAACTGTTGGGTTTTCTACATTATTCCATATATTTGTTTTGTTATAGCCTGTCTGGTCTTAACTGACCTTATTTGAATTGAATTTTAACAGTTTTTTCTCTCTCATGTCCAGGTGCATTGCTTTATGTCTCTTCTATCACCATTGTCCACGTGTCCTTTACTGTTCATTTCACTTGTAAGTTCAGCTCTGCTCATGTCGGAGGTGGTGTGAGTTTTCATGACTCAGGTCAGTCACAAACACAGACGCACAAACTAAAACAAAAGGATGAACCAGAGTTGACATTCAGTGACCCTTGATCCAATCTGGCCTTTACACTTGATACAGTCATCTGACACGAGCTGCCTCTTTATTGTTTCACCACTTTATTACTCTGAGCCATCTTATAAAAGCTCCTCTGCAAAACAGGAACATTTACCCGAAGTGAACTCACAGATCGTGCAGAAACATAACTGACCCTGAAAGAAGGAGATAAACTTAATTTTTAAACACTATGAATGCTTCATTAAAGGACAATTTCATCATTAATTACGTGGATGTGCAGCAGCAGTATAAGCTGACTTTTGCCTGGGTAGAAAACAAAATCTCTAATCTTGACGCTACGTCACCGACTTCCCACTCACTAACATTTGGTTTGTGCAGTTTGAGGTCATGTTTTCAGTGTTTGGAAAGTTTATGCAGGAAGGATCCAAATGCAGACACATTCACTCTGTCAGTCATGTTCACCTTGTTCAGTTGCCAGGTTGTTTGCAGTGCTCGTGCTCAGGCGTCTGGCTTCTGTTCGACTGTTGTCGTGAAGATCATCTGCTAAAACTAAGTCTAGTTGTTCGATTGTACACTTGCTTTGGCTCACAGTGGTTCTGCCTGCTTTCCTCACTAAATGTATATAGGAGAGAGACACTGACCAATGGGAGCTTGAAGATTTATTGTCAAGATCACAGAACATTCAGATTCTTAGCTTGATGAAACCTGCACAGTCTCCTGTGTTTTGATATTAAAGGGTTAAAACGTGAGCTGCGTTTGGGTCCCTCTGAACTGTGTGTTTGTGACATCTGAGAGACACATGCATCATGTTCACATATCTTCACATGAATTTAGGTACATTTTAAACTGATAAATGTTATTTCTACATTTCCCTCTTTGTTGTAATCTTAGGGAACAGGCTGCTTAAATCTTTAAATACGTTTAAAAACCTGTCAATGAAAAATGTCAGAACAGACTCAGAGGATACATTTAAAGCTTGTCTTTGACAGCTCAGGATGAAAGTCACTTATTTTACTATTAAAGTTATTCTGAATAACACTTTGCTCTCAGTATTTAATATTAAAATGCATAAATGTATAGACTTATGAGGCTAAGCAGATTGGATTTGAATTCACAGAAGCTTCTCTGCTACAACTGTGTGCACGGTGCAAAATGAACGACTGACAACACATTGATTGTTAAACTGTTCATTTGAATCAAATGTTCTCAAAACTACAAGTGACTGAAGTTTTGTGTGATGTGATAGAATTTGACACATGGCTGTAACTGCACCAGTTAAAGCGCCCTGGGGAAGAAAAGGGCAGCGCCTGTGTTCACGCCATCTGTGATGTCTCTTTGGCTACATCTCTATTATTTTGTGGGGGTGTGCATCTGGATCCAAATTGCTGACAGGGGCAACATGTCAGAAAAGAAGGTTGGGGGGAGTATCTGGAGAGTTTGCTCTGAAACCAATAGCAGAAAGTCGTGAGTGAAATAATTTCTGCTGCTCCAGACACTGGCTGAGGTGCAGTGATGCCTCCAGGCAGAGTGAAGAGAACAAACCTGTCTGATGCCAAAACAGGGATAAACTGCTGTCAGGTGGAACAATGCAGACAAGCTAATACTGAGCCTACATACATGGAAGTCAAAGTTATTTAAAAGAGAATGATTCTTTGTGAGGTTTGTGAAATGTCTTTAAACACAACATACTGAGAGGTTCAGCAAATCAACAATAGTGATGCTTTCACTTGCATCTCTCCAGTTTAATCCTGTATTCATTAGAAAGTTAAGTAAATGTTTATGGTGCAGTCAAAGCCAGTATGTAACGTTTTAAAAACTGTTTTTAGGTGCTCCATAACTGGTGTGGTGAAGTCCTGTCAAAGGCTCCTGTGACACAGGTTATTTCCATTTCAGTCTGACTTCCTCTCAGTGAGATATGGTCATTCATTAACATCCCAAAGAGTGAGCTCTAAATTATGTAATAATGTTTCGTTGTTGGGCGTTGTGCAAACAGAATGGAGATGAAGGTATTTAAATGAAGGTTTTGTGTTTTACTGGTGTCAGTCAAGGATTTTTCTCCACAGTAGTTCCTCCTTCACTCCTCAGCCTTGTTTCCTTTATTTTCACAATATTTGATGCCTCTACGGAACATCTTGTTACCTGTGGAGAATAAAAAAGCAATAGCAGAGCGGTCTGTGTAATCAGACTTTACTGCAGCTGCTGTTGTGATGCTACCGTGTGAATTTCTCTTTTTTTATCCTCCAAAGAAAAAGAAGAGCAGCCAGCAACAAAGCAACTAACAGACCCAAAACTTCAAACTGTTTTTATTTATCAGTCATTTTTCCTTCATCTCTAAACATGAAGGAGTCAGATAACAATAAAACCCCCAACATCCACGGCAGCTGCAGCATCACAGGTAAGGAGGTGAATGTTTGCAGTCTAATGAGGCAGGATGTGCCCTGTCATATATTTTCTCATACTACACCAGACTTTCTTGTAAAAAGCGCTGTAATTTATATTCAGTATGTCCAATACCCGCTTCCTTTGTTGCATTAATGACCCGGTTTCCCTAAAGGCATCATTAAACTCGGACTTTATCTGACATTGTATCAGAAATGTCTGTTATTATGCATCAGCACGTTTCAAGAAGAGATCGCCTGCATTAACTTCTGCCAGGGTCTCGGTTAAAACACGCAGCACCGTCCACAGCCTCCGTGATCCACTTTTAAAGAGTCAGTTCCGTCTGTTCAGCCAGTTTCTGCTTTGCTCCACCTCCTGTGTGAAGGTGACACATCAGACATGAGGAGGGAGGTTCAGATTCACATGTCCACAGGTTCCCTTAATGGGGATTTAAACTCTTTCCTTGAATTAAATACATTATACCATGATATAATGCATTTAATTATAATACCATGCGTCATTAAAGTGTTTTAATGACTCGGGATAGGTAAATATTCTCAAATCAAACAACATGTGCAGTATCCTCTGTGGAGACAGGTTGTGTCTGTTCTATGTCTATGACTTTATATTAATTATATATTAATGTTTTAAACCATGAAAAACTAAGAAACATTTTGCATAATGACCCATCATCACTTGGTGCTGATTTAATGAGAGCTCTGCACACGGACCAGCAGGAGCTCATCACATAAAAGATGAATCTAAAGATCCACAGGCACAAATTTCTGATCTGAGGCCCAAACTCATTTGAGAGGGAACTAATTTCCACTTCAGTTGTTTTTTAGCATCATAAGAGCCACGGGGTGCTCTGTGTAAACCTTCCTATGGGCTGAAATCGTATTTGAACCAACTGATGTGTCTGAGGACAGCGTTGTCCTTGAATGTGTCTGCTTCTCCTTCTCCTCTCTCAAACTGTCAGGACACCAGCTGCTCTGGAAGGCAGCGGAGGAGGTTTATGGAGCCAATGCAGCTGTGGTGCAAACATATTGAAATTAACAAAATGCTCACCAGGGGTGGGACACATGCAAGAACTAAAAATGAAGATACTGTGGCTTCACTTTTGCTAATTTAATAACGTTGTAGGTTCAATTTTACACAGATAAACTTATCATTTCAACTATATATATAGTATATATATAACAGAGCACCACAGGAGATCATTTCTGCCTGTGGCCACTATACAACTCCTCTCCTTTATGTAAAGGGGAGGGGGGAGGACAACTATCATAATCATATTTATAATCAGATAACCCACTACACACAGGACTGATTATGACCGGAAATGACCTAGTTTTGATTCATTTTTATTACTTATTTTTGTTCTGTAAATTGAGTATTTAGTATTTGTGTTGGTGT
>JAUMHL010000027.1:25429837-25474381 GCA_032362345.1 Sandelia bainsii
CAACGTGTAACAGAACGATCAGTATCGGCAACAGGAAGTGACGCAATACGCCTACCGTCAATCGTTTCAGATCCCACGTCCACGATGATGACGTGAAGACTTTGCTCCGCTGGCTATTGGCTTGTCAGTGTGTCAGTTTAAACTAGCTTATTCTCTCTAACACTGATTCAAATCAAGGAAGCATCTGACCACAATTTAGATTCACAGGTTATTTTCTAATTACTAAAAACATGTTTTCACTTTGACTGAGAGACAAAAATCGTCATTTCACCCATTTAAAGTTAAATCTGCAATAAGTGAGCAGGTGTGAACACTTAATTAAGTCTCTGTAGATAGTTAAGTAATCATGGACTCACTTCACTGCGCTTCAGCTCTGGCTCTATAATTGTCTCCATCCTCCAATCTTGCTGAAACAAAACTGGCCCCAACAAAGGTATTATTTCCTTTTACACAACAGCTGTTTTAGTAAATTACTTAGACTCTTGTAAAAATTCAAAATTGAAACTAGTTTCTAGTAGGAACTAATGGGCAGAACGTGCTGAGAGACAAACTGAACATATTGTTGGTTTTGGATATGATTATAATAATAAAAGACAAATTTCAAATCACCAGCATTGTCCTTTAAAAGTCTCACATTAAGAAAAAGCAGTGGATTTTGCAGCCTTGGCAGAGGTTTCTTATTGAATTTCTGCCTCTATTATTGGAATGTGAAGCTCCTGTGGCGTATTCTTGTGACCCTACAGTGAGGATGACGATGTGTTCACAGACACAGTGGTGAAGATGGAAAAGAGCTGAAATTAGATTAGAAAGGAGCAGTGAGGATGTTACAACTGAAGGTCCTTAAACACTAAAATAACATTTGGTTTGGTAAATGGTACATGTCTGACTATGATATGTTGTGCTTTTTTATTGTCTTGCAGCTGCACTCAGAATTAATGCTTTGAGTTTTGACTTGTCCAGTTTGGTTATTCACTGGTTTGTTTGCAGAGGTGCAGTAGGTCAGAGCAACAGCTACGTTTTAGTTAGAGTGTTGACCCAGACTGTCAGTGAACAGTGAAAATTAGCACCTTTTCTGAGGAGTCATTGAGGTGACTGTACTACAGTAATAGTTTATATATATTGTCGTAAGTGTGCAGAAAAGGAATGAAGACCCAAATGATAAAGGAAATTGATCAGTTAATTCTTGTTTATTGTCCTATAAAGAAAAGGTTTTTCTCATTTTATCCAGGTAAAAGATCTGAAAACTTTCCCCACTGTTGTTGGTGGACATGATATTATTTGAAAAAGGATCTACAGACAGGTGGAATGGACAGACAGGTGTACCTTGTATGTTGTGGCACAGCAGGTGTCGCTGCACCTCAGAGGGGGTGGGATTTGACCCGAGGCATCGCATCACTGTGATCAGTTCCTGGGCTTCGATCTTGCCCTTCCTCTGGCGGTCGTACAGAGAGAAACACTCCTTAAACTCTGCAACACATGCACACACATATAGTCATGTTTCCATTGCTTCAGAGGAGTACATTGACCTGCAGTATGTTTTATTTCCTGAAGACTTACTCTAAACGTGACCAGAACCGCGCCTCATTATTTTGTTCACATAAAAGCAACCTTGTCTCCTAAAAATTAACTAAACCACAAATGTGATTATGTTTCTGTTACAAATGGAATCATATGGTTTTGTTGTGATGCAACAAATGTTTTGAAGCCAGCCCACGTTCTTCCCCGACCATCCCAAACTAGAACTAGATGTTGTAGATCCAGTATGTTTAGGTGTTATAATAAAATCTCCTGCCTGTGTACGTTTTACTGATTTGTTCTGTATCAGTATATTTACAACCTGTCATTTATGTTAATATGATTAAACATATGCTTTTCATGTTTATGGAAAATGGCTGCAATTAACATTCTCCACACATGATAGGATTGTGATTGCAGTGGGTGTAGAAACTCAATTTCTTATTTAATTTAATTTTTTTTAAATACATTTTTATGAGCCTGTGCTGCAACAGGACACAAAGTTCCCATTATGTGACTGTTTAAACATATCTGACATATCCGACTTCACAACTAAATGTCTACTCCCAACCCAAACTCTACTGTAACATGCTCCATATCTGAACCCTCAAACAACCATCTGAAGGTGTGAGGAGTCACAACAGTGGCATTAAACTAAAATACATCCACACAACCACTGAAAGACGTGTATACACACACACACACACGTATGAGATTTGTAAAGAAAAGCAGAAAAAGGAGCAGCACATCCATTTGCACGTACACTCTGCAGTAACATGAAAGCGTTGTGAGGGTTCAGAGAGGATTATACTCACACTGGATTACAGCTTCTTTCTTCCTGCTTCATTACATATAGAGTGGTGTCTGACTGTCAAAGATCTTCAAAGTTGGATGTGTATTAACAAAACAGTATCAAAGAAGCTGTGATCCAGCTTCAACACAATGCAGTATGAAATGCTTTAAATCAAAGTTAAATTTGAATAATTTAAGGAGGCCTCAGAGCAGGTAACAGAGAGAAAGAGACAAAAACTGAGCTTTCTCAGCATCTTTCACATCCTCCAACTATCTTTCATGACCAGTGCATGGGTAGACAATGTGGCCATTCACACCCAATGAAAAAAAGCATCTCTGAACAGGTGGCACATTCGCAACTCCATGTGACCGTTGAACCAACTCCATCCACTGGGGAAGGTCAAGGAAGGTGACATCAAGTTCCCGACAACTTTACCATAACATAGGATCATAGCATCTGACAAAGAGACAACACTGGTGCTGAAACAACAAGTATATTTATTTAACTGTCAACTTTGTTGTCATTTTGGACTAAGTCTGCACAGGGAGTCAGCAACATACAGGACTTTCCCACAGGTTGTAACAAAGACCAGGAACTACTTTCTATTAGTCTAACTCTAATCACATTGTGTTTGTGCCTAAACTGGACCAACCCATGATGACCTCAAAGTGTACCTTTAGGGTCAGAATTAGACGCTTGAGACCTCACAAAGCATTAATATTTGATGCTGTGGGGTGAGAACGTGTCACTCGTTGCTCTGCAGACACTGCGGGGAAAAAAAGGACTTTTCCACTAATCTCAGAAGAAGAAGAAGAAGAACAACGAATGGCGGCAGTGTTATGAAGACGTTGTGCGTGTGACAAATGGACCACTGGTGTAGTCAAGTGCTAACGTGTTCTGAATCCTGATGATTTTATGGTTATTTGAAGCTACATTTGGTGACACTGGTAGGAAAATACTTTCACTTATTTTGTGAAATCTCTCAAAATCTACTGGAAGTATTGGAAAAGGAAATGTAGAACTATGGCTCCCAGAGGATGAACCCTAATGACTTTAGGGATCCTGAGTTAGCGTCACCATTAGATTTTTTACACAACATGCTGATGTGAGCAGCTGTGTTACTGTGAACAAGTGCAGCCTCACACAGCTGTTAACACCCACAGATTCTGTTTCCAGCTTCTCAGCTGTGAAGAGTTGCTGCTTTTTGAGTATTTCATATTTTTTATTTTATGTAACTCATACAGTATGTAAAGCACTTTGCCTCGTCATCTAAAAGATTATCATCAGATCAATCAACAATGAAAATACTCATTAGTTGCAGGCCTAAATACCAGCAAACTGACACAGTTGCTGACAGGCTGCCAGACAATTAATCAGTGAACACACAAACATTTTATCTGTTGAACTTGGGCTTTTAAAGAGAGTCAAAAAACAATAACTCCTCTATTCTTTCAAGCAGAGAATCTGAACTTAATGTCTCATCATTAGGCTGAAAACTGCGTGAAGTGAACCTTTGTGTTTAATCGCGTTACCAGGTCAGGGAAGTCGGCCAACAGATCACTGTGTGGATCTTCTCAGCTTGAACAGGAACAAGTGTTGGTTTGTGCAGAGACAGACACAGAAAACGCTGCCTCTGGTTTTTCAGTGAAAGAGAAACAATCTCATGAAAACGACTGAATTTGTTCCCTGTGCTGCCAAAAGCTCTTTTGCACTAAATTAGATGTATACGTCAACAGAACAGAGGCTGTTTTCTTTTTTCCACTAACACCCTGAAGCCAGGATTCACTACAACACTTGTGTCACAACTAATTTCTGTCTCCACCCAGCTCTAATGTGTAATGTATGAGAGTCTTACCATTAATCTGATCCTGTGTCAGGAACTTTGCCTGGGATGAAAGAGGGAGAACAGCATGAGTGAACGGTGGAAAAGCAGGTGAAATCTCACTCACAGCGTGAAGCTTCAAAGAAGGTATTTATCTCACCATTGTGGCTCAGCGTGTGTGTGTGTGTGAGTGGGTGGTGGTGGCGGGTCTGAACTCTGCCGACTGTTACTCAGCTCAGGAAACTGATCCAGGCCAGTGTAAGATGAGGAACGTAATGGAAGTGGATGGAGGATCCTGGCTGGCAAGTGGAGGGAAGCCACTGAGGGGCAGGACACATTATCTCAACAGCTACTGGATGGATTGTAATGAAATTTGGTTTGGACATTCATGGTGCCCAGGGGACAACTCCCCTGGGTTCACTGTAACCAAGTGTCCATCCAAAGTTAGAGCAACGTTTTGCTGAATTTCCACAAATTCGTCCAGAAAAAATGTGAACTATTTCAGTTTCCACCCACTACTTATTAGGCTGCTTGTACACAGAATTAATGCAAAAGCAGCACAGTGGAAGTGTTTGTTTGTTATGTAGTTCTAGGAAAAGGTACTTTCATTTTTATTTCATATACCCACTTATAATGATCCATTACTTTAAATGACATGATCAATTTATCAAAACCAACTTTTAGACATCAGTCATGTATTTTTGTGTATTAACAAATATCTGCACACTTCCATCTGCAAACATCACATCATGTGGTTCAGACGTTTGAGCAGCTGAAAAGCAAAACTTCAGGCCTATTAATACTGTATGTTTGCCACCAGCTTTGGCCTGAGGGTGGAATAAGGTGTTTTGAGCTGAACAGCATTTTAAGCAGTAAAACAGATGCTGGTCTTTCTCTCCCAACATCATCGAGTCTATGTCCTATTGCAAAACCCATTAAGAAAACTGGTGTTTTAAGTGGTTGTGCTGGAAAAGGCAACAGTAGTAATGACAGGTTATGTCCTCACCAGCTGAGGAATTGTCTGTCCTCCCTCATTCTCCAGCCCCTTTCTCTTTACTGCATTCTGGTCTATTTTCTGCTCATGTGGGTGCAGACACTCTGTGTCTCTACAATGCATTGACATGATGGCGTGTTCTGAGTATAATAATGGAGAAATCTTATGGATGTTGTGCTGGTGATGCTTTTCCTTCCACTGACTCAGCTGCAATTCGCCACACACCTCCTCAAAAATTAAACACATCCATCAACAGGCAAATAGAGCAAGACAAAAATCAGCAGGAAACAGAGATTAGCTTGTTGGATGTAGAGCAAATAAAATACAGCCAAACACGTAACTAAGTGTGGATTTCTTTAATTAGAGTCAGTTCAAGTCAAAACTGTTCAAACCAAAAAAGCTGCATCATGGACATGCAGTAGAATAAAAACTAAAAAAAACTATGAATGTGATCCGAAGTGTTAAATACCTGGATCTGTTCAACTAAATTATGAAATTGCTTTATTGAGTAAATCCCAGGCTAGCCTAACTAGTCTAGTACAGCCAACATGATTTACCTTGACCTCAAGAGAATTAACTAAATTCAAACAACAAAACTTTAATTTAAATGTTGTGGTCAAATTTGTCAAAAATGTGATTAAATTACGCCCAAGTTTTTTTATTTTCCTTCCATCCTACTGAAAAGTGTAAATCATTACTCGAATGGTTTAAGTATTAGTAACTTATTTTACTTAAGTCACTATAAGTAAGTAACAGCAGTTCAAGCTGCTGAGAATCATTTAACACACAACTTTAAAAAAACATCGAACTGGAATCAAACATCAGTCTCTTTGGGGAAGTTCTGTGTTTTCCGATCGATCCCAAAAACTTTCATGCTCTAAAACTACATCATTGAACTTTCTGCTTGTCAAACTGTAACACAAAGTACTACACACGCACTGTGGGTCATAATAACCTGCTGCATCTAATCACATATGTATTCATTTCTTTTCCAGGAGCACATTCTCATATTTTTATATCAAATGAAAATATGAAAACAATGTGACAAGAAACTCAGCACCTGGTGATTCAAGCTGTCACTGACTGCAACCGAATATTTAAAACTGACAATTTAATTTATGATTATTGTAGTTTTTTAATACTTTGAAGCCCCCGTTTCTTGGCAGGTTGCGTAAAAAGAAAGGCAGAAATATGTTTACAGTGTCTGTTCCTCCTCTTCTCGTCTACCTGCTGTCCTGCATCTCACAGCCACCTCACCTGTTTCTTATCCACTAATTACTTCCCTTCATATACTTTCTATCCGCGCAGGTAGCTGCCAGTTTGTCTTTGTCCTCTGCTTGGTCTTTAATGTCTGTTTGTTCAGTTTACCTGCTTGTGTCTTTCTCTAACTTTGCCTTTTGTTGTTGAGTATTTTTTATCTTTTGAAGCACATTTTTATGTTCTAACTTCCTGTAAAAATAAAATAACTGATGAATAAACCAAGCTTTTCTGTCAGATAACCTGTTACAGTCCTGGCTGCATCACACTGATGCTCTTTGTCACTCAGACAGACGTAACCTAATGTCTCTGATGGTTTAGCTGGCAGCACATTTGTGGAAAGAGCCACATGCTCAGGAGACATTTGGCACCTGGTGTGTGCAAAAAAAGCCAGAGTTAAAAGGTTTAATGATATTTAGGACGAAGCGTGTTCTGCATCACTGATTGGCAGACACCTTTATTCAAGACTTTTTTCCCAACCAAACCACCACAAGAGGAAGAATTCTTATTTAAATCCTCCATCACAATGTGAAACAGATTTTATTTTCTGTCAGAAATGTCTTACACTCATCAAACATTCAGATGAAACTTGTTTATGCTGAAATGAGAGACAAGAAGAAATGACTTGTCTTTATTTGACTGACAGAAGGGAGACAGGACACATGGGGGAGGAGAAGACGCTGATGTGTAACACAGGTGACCACTACTTTACAAAATATATGGTAGGTAGGTAGGTCGAATATGTTCCTCTCAGCCCCAGGTGACCCGAAGCATCCTTTGTAATCACACTCCACAGAGGTGGAGGGTGTAGACGGCACAAGGCTGAGGGACGTAGACCAGCCCGGGGTGTTTCTTCCTCAGGACGCTGTCGTTCCACAGAAGGGTCACCCAGACCGCCACCAGGAACAGAGCTGCTGAGAAACTGAGACCAGAGACATTTCACCTTCCTGCTCCTGTTAACACTTAAAACATCCTGAAAGGGAAAATGTTCAAGTGGCTGGAATATGAGAGAACATGAGTAGAGTCAGACGCACGGGGCCATACTTTGGATTTTATAATGCCGGATAAACAGCAGAGCAACATGTGCTCTAAAATAACGAGGTGACCATGTGAAACAATCCTTTTCCCAGCATTTAAAAAGGAAACGTCACCAAACTGCAGGACCAGCAGCAAAGCTCATTAACATCAGTCATTACTGAACTGAGCTTAATTACTGTAGTGTTTAATTCCAAAAGAGCAAAATGCTTTGTAAAATAATGGAAACAATTAATTAATGAATTAAGAAAACAACGAATTTCAGTATCTTCATGAAATCTGCAGAAGTGGGTTTTTAACAAGAGATTTTTTTTATGAACGGTTGGTGAATGAGGCCCAGTGTGTGGATCCCTGAGGTCAAACATGTTTGACTCCTTCTTCATTCATGGTATTAATTGTATGTACTGATATGAACATATATTCATATAACATATATATATATTTATTTATATATATATATTTACATATATAACAGATATTGTGCTAATATTTTTCCCAGTTATGTTGTCAGTGTGGTCACAGTAGAGCACAGACTGGTTTTCACGTTAAGACAGTGTTGAAATACTGAAATACTCAGCACAGCTGCTGCACATGACTTAATTAATTTAAGTCCCAAATGTGAAATGCTGATTTCTGTGTATTTAAATACTTAATTAAAACTGTATTTCTGTAGGGCTCTGCAGGCTGATTTTATTTGCAGGGGCAGCCAGTGAACCTGTTCATACCTGTAGAACATGAAGAGACCGTTGCTGTCGGGGACCATTCCTCGCCTCCTCTGGTGCATCACTGTCGCGGTCATGGCGAAGAAGGTGAAGATGAAGAGGATGAAGGTCTGCCCCTCAGTGATCAGATACCTGGCAGGAAGTGTTACAGAGCTGGTTAGATGCTGTGCTCACAGGGTCAAACCAAAATATCATCACACAGTATACGAGCTCTTCAGTAGAAGCTCTGCTGGTGCAGAACATGAACATGTCCTAATCTAAACAACAGCTTTTCATCCTTTCTTCAAAAAGAAAGGTCACACGTTAAAAGCTGTGTCCATCTGTCAGACACGGTGCTTATCCTGGACACGTCACCCAGCTGTCACACACATTATGGGCAACAAAATAAACGTCCCATAGTGTAAAATAAAAACCTGGATTTCTGGTTTTAAAAGATGCTGTAATCACAAATTCTAAACTGTGGCTGCAAATGTCGACATTCTTTCAAAACTAAGTGTTAGAAGTAATTTATGTGAAAACTACAGTCGGCATCGCTGCAAAAGATACAGTTTGTATTTAATTTAAATGTTTAACCCGGTGGACACAGTTCTGCTTTCATAAGTCAATCCTCACTGAGTAATGTAATTAGCCAGCAACACCTGAGAACTGTCTAATCAATTATTACTAACACCTGGAGGGAGACACACACACACACACACACACACACACACACACAGGAGCTGCTGGTGTTTTGTTCCTCAGCATCAGATGAGCTGTGATCTGATGGGACAACAGACCCGAGTCACCACATAACAACACAAAGTCAGTAAACTCAAACACAGTGTGAGGTACATTTTCACTTAGTAATCCCAGATTAAAGTACTCATAAGTACTCACCCCTTCACCACAGCTGGGTTTTAAACATGTTCACAGGGATCTGAAAAATTCAAAGTTTTACTGTAAACTTACTGTAAAATGTCTTCGCAGAATTTACTTGATGCTAAATTGTGATGTGAAGAGTCTGACCAGTGTGTGTGAACTGCTGAATAAAACTGGACTTGCAGGATACAGTTGTATGGAGTTGACCCGAGTTAGAGAATGTGCTACAGGTCATCACCTCATGAATCTGACACACACAGATCAACTGCAGCATTATCCACTGCTTAATATTTGCTGGTTTTATCTTTTGTGAGGTTAGTTTCTCCTGCTTAAAGTGTGTGTGTTTTAAAGCTGACAAATATGATGCCGACATGCTGTGTAACACTAAGACACAGGTCTGTGGAGTAAAGAGGAGATTCCACTTGGAATCCAGAACCGTTTCTTGAGCTGTGCGGACTATGCAGATGCATAGCGGCCCCTAGGGGGCCCCCAAGCTACTGCTTTAGTCTCAAAATATTTTAGTAGAATTAAATGTAATTCAAATATCTCTCAGATTATGTTTGCTCTGTAATGTTGAAAGAAACTTCTATAAACCTTGGGAAGTGTTTTTGAAACAGCTGCACCAGAGTATTAACTTTGATTTGCTCTACACCAGACATGTTCAGTGCCACACATTGTCTTTGTTAGCTCAACAGGAAAGGAAATACTCTGATATGCTTGAGTCTTGGGTTCATGACCAGTCTTGACCATGATATAATTAGGTTTGTTTGATTTGATCATTCCTGTGTGGCTTCATTGACATTTAAAAATGATAATTGTCACAATTACAATAATAAAATAGTTTTAAAACAGTGCATTTGTATGTAACCTTTGCTGTTAAATCTTTCTCTGAGAGGCCCACAGGAATCTTCACATCACCAAATCTATGCATCTTTACACTCCTGCTCTTTACATAATTAGGTTTATTATGTAATAAGCCAAACCGTTGAATCTCATAACACAAAAATTTAGAAACATTGGATCTGATTTGAATCTTTCTCATGATTTTTCCTGGTATCTTAAAAATCTTTGATTTGCAGGTGTCATTCTAAAGTTTGTAAGTTTCTGCACCTGTATGGTCAGAGAGAGGGAATTTTATTACCTTTATTATTTTCTATAGTCTATTGCTTGGTTCAACTTGATTTTTTTCTATATTGTTGTTTTTAATTTCAGTTTTGAGAACCTACTGTGATGCATTGCCACAAATCATTGAAGGGTTTAAATTCCTCATATCCATTCAAAACAGGGGCCCCAAAAATAATCTTGCATAGGGCCCCCAAAGAACTAAACGGCCCTGGCTGCTACTTTAGCTGCATGACAGAACATAAACTCCTGTTTTAATATCTGTTTGTTTTCCTGTTGTTGCCGTCGGTGTCTCAGCTGGGAGCCGGCCGGCCCCTGAGCTCTTCAGACTGTTACCACAGATAAAGAAGAAATTCAGCCTCTTTCTGCTCCGTCTGGATGAGAGCGACTCAGAATGTGAATGTGCTGAAGCAGAACGAGCCGCTGTGTTTTCATCCTCTCACAGTTTACACAGACTAAATGTAGATTTATGCTCCTGCAGCCTGCTGAGGGTCTTAATCACTGCAAAAGCAGGTTTTCCTCAGTGACTCCATCTGTTCCTCACTTTCAGCATCTTATTACAAAGACAAATTGTTTCCCATCTGGTGACATGTGGATCAAACACAGCACATAAATTATAGTGTCCCAGTGAAATTACTTTGCACCTCGTTCAGTTCTTTGCTCAGAGAAACTTGAACAGGACACAGGACATCTACTCTTACTGAACAGACCCAGAGAAGATCTAGCAGTAAAGCAGTCTGACCAGTAGTAGGCGGCGTTGGGGACAAGCAGCATCCACGCTGCTGACGGCATCTTCTCCCCCTGTTTCCTTTGGCAGAAACAACCACTGAAGAAGAAGAAGAGCACGAGGAAGAGAGGAACGTACCTGCAGGAGACAGAATACACAGAGCTGGGAATGACAAATGCTGCGATACGTATGAAGCACAGCTGTCATTACACATCTGAGGTAGAGCGTAACAGGTCTGAAGGACCTGGAAGTTTCTCTTGTTCTCTGTTTTGATGAGTGGGTTCACGTCTTTGACTGATGAGACAGATGAGTTGGAGCAGCATTTGTAGGACACTCATACTTTGTGCCAGATATAATGAATGAAAGACATTATAGAACCAAAACTGAGTAATGCAGACAAATAATACTGTAGCTGTCATCAGGGAGACGCTGAGAGACGGAGGCATGAGGATTAAACCAGGGATCATGGTCTGAGAATAAAGTTTAAAATTCAGTACATCAAGTTTCTGAGTAGTCGCTTTGATAATCTGGGTCACTCCTCAAACCTGTGCTCCTTCATATAGTGTCTGTAGCTTATAGAGACTTTTCTTCTTTCTTCCTTTTGTTTTGTTGGCTTTTCCTTTGAAATATTAAACCTTAATTTAGCAAATGATGGCAGAGTTCTGTGTTTTAAATGCAGATATTTTGCATATTTCTAACTCTGTGTATGTTAAGTCAAGTTATAACAAAGTCAGTGACACACAGCAAACTTTGAGCAGATGTGCTGTGAGTGATACAATGAAGCTGCTGTTTGTGTGTCTGATTGATGCTTAGCTTCAAATCTGCATATACACAAAGCACAAAGAGTGGGTGGAAATGGGACTGAGTCAACTGCTCCCTTTTGCTTCAAGAAGATAAATCTGACTTAGTCATACAGGAAATTATGTAAAGTTGCCAAACTGCATGCAGCACATCTAACGGCAGAGGGAGATGAAGGTGTGTGTGTGTGTGTGTGTGTGTGTGTGTGCGCATCCACACAGGAGGAGAGGTCTGATCTCCTCAGGATGGGAGGTGTAGCTTAACTGTGGGTATGTAGAGGCTTCAGAAACTCAGTTACACCATCTACACTACAGAGTGATTAGTGTCTCTGAGCCACACAAGGAAATCTGACACATTCCCAGTACACATTTACTCCTTTGAGACCTATACTTCTACTGTACCTGAGTATTTGCACTTTGTGATTCTACTTCACTAGACTTCAGTAATCTGTACAAAATAACTTCATTTGTTTGATGTTTGATTGTTTCATGACGTTAAATAGAAATAGTAAATTGTATAGGAGCTTCACCGTTTCCTCAGGAATACGTCAGTAAACCAAACGTCACTGGTTTATTTTGACTCATTCACAATCCTGCTGCCACCAGTACTCACTAAAGACAAAATCTCTGCTTAAAACAGGCCCCAACAGATGCACTATTTCCTCCTGTTTGTGTAATTAAAATAAAAAAATCTCCTGACTTATCCTTTAATGTGTTTCTGACACATTCAATCCTCTGGAACATTAGATTTTTATTCTTTTTCTGTTGGTGTGATGGTGATGATGAACAGTATGAATGATTTAGATCTTCTTACCACATCAGATGACCAAGAGTGTTGTCAAAGTAAAACAGAAGCTCGACTGCGTCCACCTGCAAAATAAAATGATTCATCATCAGTCTCAAAGACCTGAGCTTCAATCAGACATGCTGACACGTCCTCTCTTTAAATGAAACCTGAAATAAAGTGCTGTACGTTCTTTTGTGGGTGTATTTTCTCACTTAGCAGTATATTATTTTATTTCAGTCATCACAGAATATCCTCTTCATATTATTACTATTATTTTTACAAATGAAATTTCACTCTATCATTTTCCACAAGGCCAATGTTACATCCCAAACATATGATGTCGAATTTGGAACAACGCTGTTGTAAATTCACTATAAATTAATGTGACTTTGCTTCTTTTCTGAGCAACACACTGTGGATGGAAAACTAATAATCAGCTGAACATGTGAACCAATCCAGGCTGCATCCAACCATTATTTGAGCTCAATTATTTATTTTTCAATTGGTCATAACTTTTCTTTTGTTTACTGCAGTGATTCCTGGCAGTCAGACGAGAGGCCTCATGAGACGGAAGCAGGAAAAACTATTTTTACTACATATCTTTTGTCAGTAGCTTTCAGACACATGGTGACAGGAGAAGGTTTCAAACCACCGGTTTTCCTCTCACAGATAACAAATGTGTCAAATTTAGGTTTCTAGTTTGATCAGTAGCAGAAAAACTCACAGCATCATTTCATGATGAGACTTAAACAATAGCTGCAATGAAAGATGTTTTTAATAAATAATTGTTAATTTGAGTTTGACATTTCACCTCGAGCTGAACATGTTCTTCATTCTACTTATTTTTTGCTGCATGTGGAGGATTTTGCACGTTAGCGCCGTGACAATAGCTGCTGGATGGATTGTGATGAAATGTGGTTCAAACAACAAACTGACTTTGTGAAGGACAAACAGGATTAGAGGGAACAGATTTCTGATCCAGCATCTACCAGGACCGAGGGTTTCAGGTTCTTCATGACTGGATTCTCTCTGACCGACAGCTGCAGCTGGTAGCCAATCAGCAGAAGCCGTCGGATGATGGAGTCAGCCACCAGGTGGAGGCTGGTTCCCATGACGACACTGATGATGCCTAGGTGGATGGCCAGACAAGGGAGCATCCTGGGGCTGCGTTCAAGCATCTGCAACAGAAGAACAGACACTGTGATCTGAAACATCTTCACTTGAGTTTATTATCGAGTGCGTAGCGACAAGTAGTGTCTGAGTTACTTTGAGCAGGATTTGCGGAGCGGTGATGTTGTACAGGATGTGGAGGTATTCTGGAAAACCAGGACGGTTCAGAGGAAACCAGTCTGCAGGGAGGACAAGCTGCAAAAAGATTTAGGCAGATTTAATTCCTCCATTAAGAGTCTGTCCTCATGGCAACAGTATCAGTGTAAAACTGCCTCTTTGAGAAATACTGTGTCGGGTCTTTGCAAGATGATCTTTGAAGAATGTTTTACCCCGGAAAAATAAGTTTAAAGAGAAAATTACTTTTTTTGAGCCACGAGGGATAAAGCCGATTCTGCTTTAATATTAAAAAGAAAAGTGAACTAAACTGACATTTGGATACTGTACAAAAGAATAAAATATTTTATGGTTCAATTTGAACTGAAACTTAAAAAATGATCCAGTTACACTTTGTTAAATTTAAATCAAATCAACATGGGTCAAAGGAGAAATGTTCACTTGTTGTTTTTCATGACACCATCCCCCTCATAATCAGTAAAACATGAAATACATCCTGCAGCGCTGAGTACCACTTATCATCCCGTTACCGTGACAACAGTCCGGCCCACATCCAGGATCCAGTTCTGGACGGTGAAGCTGAGCCAGATGTCCAGGTGAAACCACGACTTTGACGGAACCGCCTCCACCTCGTCAGAACCAGCAGAGCGGCTGCAGAGAACAGACATGAACAGTCTTATAATAAGTCTCTTTATCCAGTGGACTGGAGCAGCAGTTAATTAGACACTCGGTGACTCAGGCTGTGTGGTGATGATGGGAAGTGATGGGAAGCCTGAGATCAGAAAAAAAGACTAAACACAAAGACAAAAAATGGAGCAACGATATACAACAGTACCAATGAAAGCAGCAGCTAGTGGGAAAAACATGAACTAAATAATAGCTCACCAACAGTAATAATTGTTTTAACAAGGGTGCAGTCGTGGTCCCAGCAGATCAGTAAATCTAGGTTTAATGACACAGCTGCAACTTGCAAATGTAGATATAAAGAAATGATTGCATATTATCAGATCATCACTTCAGACAAACACACAAAGAAACAGCATGAAGACAAGTAAAAATGTACAACCATGACACCAAGCGTTCAGCCTCTTCCAGCTGAGCCACATTTCATCACAGTCCAGTCCTGTGTTTATTTCTCTTCGTCCAGTCCGTGTCTCCGTCTCCTGGGTCGGAAGCCTTCTTCTCCAGGCTCCTGCATTTCCAGTTTTTCTTCTGTCTCCTAGCATTTCTCCTCCTAGCCACTAGGTGTCCTCAAAAACTTTCCCCTCCCCACTTACACTCACCTGTTCACATCTCACACAGCCACCTCACCTCATTTGCTGTATGTGTCCTAATTACCAGTTTCCTGTTGTTCTGTGTTCTGCCTGTGTTTGTGGACCTCAGTCTGATGGGACCACACTTCTTCCTGTGATCAGCACAAACTTTCACACCGTCTGTCTACTCGTCATTAGACGTCTGCAGAGATTTAAGTCATCATTTTAAAGACATATAAGTCAAGTGATGAGTGATGTTCGATTCTGTCAGAATTTATTTAAGCCTGTTTCACTTTGCAGCCTCAGACAAACCTTTTTGTTTTTCTTGAAGTATTCCAATTTTATTCTCATGTTTATTTGCATGTTTTATGCTTTTTCTGATCCTCGTGTCATCACACAAGAGCAACTGAAATCTGTCAAACATGTGGTTGTGAGTTTTTGTGATTCAGTGTGTCTGGGTGGTAACATGAAACATCAAACATCCCAGATGAACATTGAAGAATGGGATTAATTATAAAGACTGAATTTAACAAACCTGCACATGAATGTTGCTGCATGCAGAGTGGAGTTCTGTCTCCTCCTGATGGGTGGATGCATCTCTCTCTTCCAGTTTTATAACACTCAGCTCACACAGTGGACACCAGTCTCATGAAGAGCCAGTTAGATGGACAGTACAATCATTTCCCCTAATTTATGTTGATTAGCTTCCTCACGATATTTCTTCTCCTGCTCCAGCTGAACACGTCTCCTCACATTTGCTCTTGGACTGAAACAAAAACCTGGTAAAAAGTGAAACAATTTACAGGCTGTGTGCAGGTTTATCTGCCAGCAGATAAGTCTGTAATCTGTATAAAGCTCCTTCCAATATGTTTATTGGACACCGTTAATCTGGTTTCAGGTGAACATAGAAGGTTAGGATCCTGCGGGGGATCAGTCAGTAAAGACCATAAATACCTGGAAAACATGTTTTAATTTGACTGAAAGGGAACTGGAGCAAAGGAGAGAGGGAGATAATCCAGTTTGAGATGACTCTCACTGTGATGGGTTTTACCAACAAATGCAGCACATACTGCAAAGTTTTTAGTTTCAGCCACATCAACAGAGTAATATCACAGAATAATGGTGAAATAATCAACAACTAACCACGTCATTGTTCTCATTTCTGCAGCTGTCAGCGAAGTTGTCTCATGAGAGATCTGTAAGTTTTACTAAAGATGTTTGTCTTAGTTGTACATGTACACAGTTTAGAAATAATGTAATAACTTTTGAACAAAACACACCTGTCACTGAAACATCGTCTGCTGTCAGTGGAAGATCTGGGTTTCAGGAAACACTGGAACTCTTTATTGAGTGTCTCAGGCTCAACTGTGTGCTCATCTTTATGCAACTTGTGCCTCAACTCTCAGCAACAGATAAAATGTGTTTCACACAGAGAAACAGAGAATTAATAGAAATAGAAATAGATGGCAGATCGATGCTTGTTTGTTGTGTCACTTGTGTTACGACAAAGTAGAAAATCTCTAATAGAAACCCGCTCTGCATCACTAATGTTCTGTGTGTTACATGTGGACCTGAAGAACAGAACAAGGCTGCTCCTCCTTTCTTTGTTTCTCTGAACAATTTCCCGACTCTACTTTCACGCCTCATTTCAGGTTTATTCAGAAACTACCTTTATTGTATTTTCTAACTTTTTAATTAATCTGAAATCTCCTGAACAGATGGAGCTCCAGTACTGTTCTTGTTTATCCGTTCGGGAAATGTGGGACTGCTTTCTGTTTTCACAGTCGCTCAGTGTGAAACTCATAAACTCGTAAAGCTTGTATATGCTAAAGTTTTAGTTTGGAAAGTTTAACTCAGGAGCCTGAACTCTGGAGGACAACAGAACAATCACTTTATCACTGGGAGATCACCTGTACCTGACTGTACCAACAGTGTAACAACCAGGAATAAATATGAGGAAAAGTCACAGGATTTATACTGTGAAACATAAATGTTTGTACAGAAGTTCACGGTGCACCTGTTAGATTTAACAAAAATACTTTTTACTTTTTCATACATTAATTACTTTTCTGACTGATCATTTTTACTGACTGTTTACGTGCAGTTGAGTAACCGTCTGTAAACTGATTTCTTAGCTGTCAAAGAAACCTGATTAGTGTTATCAACCTGATGAAACCATGTTTCTAATCAGCTTTGTACAAGTTCATATGTGCAGACCAACGACAGGTGGAGTGTCTGGGTGAAAGGAGGAAAAAATGAAGCGATGCTTCTTCGTGTTTGGACAAAGTCCAACTGAAAGTGCAGCTAACACAAAGCAGCTGTCAAAGACTAAATAATTTGGTTCTGTGTCAGTTTGCTCCGACACACAGTGAAACATACAAAGTCAAAGGAAGCAGCCTCTGCTTCACTATACAGTAAAAATCTGTGAGCCATGCTGTCGGAATAAGTCTGGGGTAAAGGAGGAATCTGAAAACTGATCTATAGCTGCATAGGTTTGATGGAGCTACCATGGGTTGGTCAAAAACCTCTGGGGTGGCTTGTCCTCAAGGTGCTGCCCACTAGGAATATTACCCCTGCTGCAATGCTAATTTCCCATTAGCACGTCAATAATAAATCCCATTATGTTTTAGCATCAAGCTAACACACTAGTCAATGGTAAATTGTCACATTTCTGATAGTTATGTCAGGAGTTAGTTCAGATGTATTTGACTTGGTGTATTTGCTGCATTTTTTATTTTAACTTGAAATGATTGATTTACAGATTTATTGATTCACTTATTTACTAATGATTGATAATAATGATGACATACTTTGTTGATCCCCTTGGGGAAATTGACACCTCAACACGTAGCCAGGGGGAACTGGTAATCAAACCACTGGCCCTGGAGGGATTCACTTTCCAGTTCCTCCAGTTCTCTGAATTACCTGCAGTCGTAACTTACAGAAATTAGTCAACTTTACTCAATTAGCAATAATATGTCCGTTAGTTATTAGCAGGGTGCAAAAACATTTACTTGTAATTTAATTGTTTTGAGTGAAACTCTCTTAAAACAATCAAGTACAGTTGCGACAAAGGAATCGATGCAAATTAAGTTACTTGGTTTGGATGGTTTTAACAAGTAAATCTAACTGAAGAATTTGAAGTTGTTAAAGCGTCATATACGTCAGCTCAACTTAAATTAATGTCTTGTTTAGAATACACACAAGGTATTTGACTTTAGTTGTTTAAAATGCTAATTCTGAGTAGACTACACTAGTCAAGAGTACATCTAAAGTATACTATATATATATATATATATTCTCTACCTTACAAGAAAGAAGTCCAGTTGCCATGACTCAACTTTCAGACAACTTCACCTGGATGACTGAGAATCTTCACAGACATATTTCTTGAAGACGTTTCACCCTCCATTCCAGAGGGCTTTGTCAATTCTGACCGGATAACCATGACCTGGATGACTGAGAATCTTCACAGACATAATCAGTTATAAACTGTTTCTTTACTTTGTTTTAACAAAAATACATATGCGTTTATATTTTATTTAAAGTATTCTGTATTTCTCTTTTCCTTCATGTTTTGGATGCATTGATAGACCGTGTAGTGGAACATTTATCTCCTGGACAAAGATTCCAGCCGGACGTGTTTTTAAGTTGAACGGCTACTTCCGGTAATGACTCGATATCCGAAGGTGAAAGTGGTTGTGTTTGTTTTTGAAATCTTTGTCGCTGTTTTGTGTGTTCAGAAGGAAATATCACCAGACGAAATTTTTATAGCAAACAACACGGAACCACTTTAATTTGACCAAAGCGGGAGTTTTAAAAGAGCTGGTTTAAAGGAACAGCTCGGTAACGTTAGCACTGTAGCTAACCGGCTAGCTCGCTCAGCTGACGCCTGATACTCGGCGTCCGGAGACAGAAACCCAGAAGCTGGACGCTCAGGCTCGGACAGCTCGTCTGAAAACGTCGCTGTTCGGCATCCGGAACGTTTTTCCCGAGGCTTTACGGGAGAACAGAGCTTTTTCATGTGAGCACTGGAGCTTGTTTCGACATTTTAATGGGAGGCGGCTTGCTTTGGAGGAGTGGACATTGCGGGCGTCACTTGCGAAGAAAGCGGAGGTCCTGGCCACCTGTCGGGCTCAGATGGAGTCTCTGGCCGGCTACGTGTACAAGGCAGCCAGCGAAGGCCGAGTCCTGACCCTGGCCGCGCTGTTGCTCAACCACTCGGAGGCGGAGACCCAGTACCTGCTGGGCTACGTGACCCAGCTCGCCGGGCAGAGGTCCACTCCGCTGATTATCGCAGCCCGGAACGGACACGACAAAGTGGTCCGGCTGCTCCTGGACCACTACAGAGTGGACACTGAACAGACCGGCACGGTTCGGTTTGACGGGTAAGAGCTGCCATCAAGACTGGTTCACCGAGTCCTGTATTTAGTTCATGTCAGAGTGTAGTCCCGGTCTCATGGAGGGAAAATCTGGTTTAAGTGTTTCTGTATCAATGAACACACATCAATCATCCTGAGGCTGTGATCAACAGTCACCCACATATCAGACATCAAATTTATTTTCCTTTATCTGTTGGTTGTTCAGTGTGTAAATGCCAGAAAGCAGTGAAAAGGTCCTTTAGTATTGGCTGAAGCCCAGATTCTAACTGCTAACTCTGTCAAAAACCCAAATATGCTGAGTTCACTGTCACAGAAAGTGGGAGACGAGCAAATCTTTACATCTAAGAAGCTGGTGTCACTGAATTTTTAACACGTTGCCAGTTACCTTTCTGTCAGTCAGCTCATTAATCACATAATGATTCAGAGCTCGGATAATTGTGAAACTGATTGAATTAGTCACAAAACAACAACATATTAGAATAATCCGGGTTTTTTTTCATCATTGTTGATCTGATGAGATCAGGGCATTCTGAAACTGCTAACACCTGACTATGTGTTCACCTGCTGTCTCTCTCCGCCCCTCAGCTACGTCATCGACGGGGCCACAGCGCTGTGGTGTGCAGCTGGAGCTGGACACTTTGAGGTGGTGCGTCTACTGGTGAGTCACCATGCGAACGTTAACCACACCACCATCACCAACTCCACTCCACTGCGGGCCGCCTGCTTTGACGGGCGTCTGGACATCGTTCGCTACCTGGTGGAACACAACGCTGACATCAGTATCACCAACAAGTACAACAACACCTGCTTGATGATTGCCGCCTACAAGGGCCACACGGACGTAGTAAAATTCCTGCTGGAGCAGGGAGCAGACTCTAATGCTAAGGCCCACTGTGGGGCCACAGCCCTGCACTTTGCAGCTGAGGCTGGGCATCTGGAAATTGTCAAAGAACTGGTGCGCTGCCAGGCGGCTATGGTGGTCAATGGACATGGGATGACGCCGCTGAAGGTTGCTGCAGAGAGCTGTAAAGCTGAGGTGGTGGAGCTGCTGCTGACGCACGCAGACTGTGATCCCCACAGCCGCATTGAGGCCTTGGAACTGTTGGGTGCCTCATTCGCCAACGATCGGGAGAACTACAACATCCAGAAGACGTACCACTACCTGCACATGGCCATGACAGAGCGCTATCGTGATGCAGAAAACTTCATCTACAAGGAGCAGCTGCCGCCCATCGAAGCCTACGGGGGGCGCAGGGAGTCTCGAACACTCCGAGACTTGGAGGCCATACAGGTGGACCGAGATGCTCTGCACATGGAGGGGCTGATGATTCGAGAGCGCATCCTGGGCTCGGACAATATTGACGTGTCACACCCCATCATCTATCGCGGTGCCGTCTACGCTGATAACATGGAGTTTGAACAGTGCATCAAACTGTGGCTTCATGCGCTTCACCTGCGGCAGAAAGGAAACCGGAACACGCACAAGGACCTGCTGCGCTTTGCCCAGGTGTTCTCCCAGATGGTGCACCTGAAGGAGCAGGTGCTGGCCTCAGCTGTTGAGCAGGTGCTGAGCTGCAGCGTGTTGGAGATTCAGCGCAGCATGGCTCGAGTAGAGGCGGCAGCTGAATCTGAGCTGCAGCAGGCCATGGACAATTATGAGTCAAATATTTTTACCTTTCTGTACCTGTCCTGCATCTCCACCAAAACCACCTGCAGGGACGAGGAGCGCGCCTGCATCAACAAGCACATCTACAACCTGATCCAGCTGGACCCTCGGTCACGTGATGGCTCCTCCCTGCTACACCTTGCCATCAGCTCCACCACGCCGGTCGACGACTTCCACACAAACGACGTCTGTAGCTTCCCTAACGCCCAGGTCACCAAGCTGCTGCTGGACTGCGGCGCGCAGGTCAATGCTATCGACCACGAGGGCAACACCCCACTGCACGTCATCGTCCAGTACAACCGCCCAATCAGCGACTTCCTCACGCTGCATGCCATCATCATCAGCCTGGTAGAGGCTGGCGCCCACACGGACATGACCAACAAGCAGAAGAAGACGCCACTGGACAAGAGCACCACGGGCGTGTCCGAGATCCTGCTGAAGACACAGATGAAGATGAGCCTCAAGTGCCTGGCTGCACGCGCTGTCCGGCAGCACCAGATCACCTACCGGAACCAGATCCCCAAAACCCTGGAGGAGTTTGTGGAGTTCCACTGAAACAGACCTGAGAGCTGAAGGCTCGACACAAACCGAGGCCAGACTCGTTCTTAAAGAATTTCTTCTAGTTTTCTAACAGATCCAAGTGGTGCTGAGAGTGTTGATTCAGTACTAAAAGTTTTTCAGCATTTTTATAAAAAAAGTTTTTTTTTTTTCTATTTAAGTATTTTAATTGCTAAGTACCAGCAGCCACATTTGGCAGTCCATCTGTACTTTTCTGCTGAGACTCGTTTAGCTGTTTGTGCTGTGAGAGCAGAGAGAGGACGGCAGCGACGGCACCACGCTGCTTCTTGTTTTGCCTTATCTCTGCGGCGGGGAGCCGTCGCGTTACTGTGACTCTGCAGCCTAAGTGGGCGAGCGAGTGTGAAGGGCAGAGATGGTTAGAGAAACACACCGAGAAAAGGAATGAATGTAGAGAAGCCAACAGACGTCCAAACTCACCCTGATCATCCGTCACGTGAAGTATATTTTTTATATTTTTTTTATTAAAATAGTTTCCTCACTTTTTGTTACTGTAAAAACAACAATGCAGCAGTGAGCAAAGAAAATGGGCAGAATCTGACTGCTGCAGAATTTATTGGAACAACCAGGTTTTTAGTT
Organism: Sandelia bainsii; assembly: GCA_032362345.1. NCBI lineage: Eukaryota > Metazoa > Chordata > Actinopteri > Anabantiformes > Anabantidae > Sandelia > Sandelia bainsii. Next base: position 25,452,007 of record JAUMHL010000027.1, read on the forward strand.
AATTACATTTTAAAAGGAGGAAGAAGGATTTTAAAGAGTATTGGGAATAATTTTTTCTCTTGTTTTACTGAAACTGCACCATGAGGCTCAAACTATGCAGACACCCCATAAACTGAAAGGAAATGTTAACACTACATGATGAAGTGATATTTTAGACCACTGGTTCCTAAGTGTATTGGCTCATTAAAATGAATCAATATGTTCTTGTCACATCTTCACAGGTTTACGGTGGCTGACTTTTTTCCAACTGTTTAATTTCTAAAGTTCAGAAAATTATCTAGTATTTACCAAGAAATGGGACATGATCAGAGAATATTGATTAAGATGTATTTTGTTTAATTATCTTCTAGCCTATTATTCATTGTGACCCTTCAAATTTATGTTTTTAGCACTTAGGAACCTGTTGTACACGGTGCTGTTCCAGCTTTGAGCTGCAGTACACAACGTCAGATATCTAAAAAAAATCTGATTTTTGATGATTTGCTGGGATGAAGGATGAATTATTTATAGTTTTATGGAATTCTTCTAGACTCTTACTTACTCGACCATTTAGAAACCTGCAGGATTATCTGAGAAATGCATCACCATAAAATGTTTTGTGGTTAATTTGGTTATTTGAAAAGTTGACATGATGACACAGAGTCCACATACTTTTGTCCATGAAGTTAAACTATTTCCAGTTTTCCCCTGAACCTGGTACCTAGATTTGAAGGTTTGTCCACAGATGCTTATATGAGCTTTTAATTTGAAATGCATCTCAGAGGATAAGCATAGAAGCTGTGATGGAGGGAATCTTCATTATTATTATAATCGTTATTTTTATTGAATATTTTTTAATAACCATTTAAGTCTAAGACGCCGAGGATGAGGTCGCGTGGTTTACGTTTTCCCACAGTTGTGCTGCAGCTTTGTCGTCATTCTTCCTTTGTTCAGTATGTCTGCAAAACAGAGAGGAGATTAGAAGTTAGAAGAGACCAGATCCCACTCTGTAACAGTCCTGGTTCAGGCCTGTGTGTCACCAGGTCTAATACTTAAAATTCATATCGCATATTAATTTAGCAGATTTTGTTTGATCAACAGCCAAGATCATTGATGAATAACTTTTGTAGTTTCTCTAATGTGACGATTTGCCGCTGTTGTCAGTTTTCTATCATTCAAAGCTCGACTGTTTTGGCTGCGCTGGGTATTTTCCACCACCTCTGCTGACGGTGGAGACTAAAACATGACTTAAACAGTAGTGAAAATAATCATGAGTGTACAGTGTGGTATGTTCCTTAGAGTATCAGATTGGGGGTCTGCTCAAATAGACCTGCAGAGCAGATCCACATCTGGATCTGTTTGGTTTTCACTGCAGCAGTTTGTCCACAGAGGACGAGTTCATCAGTAAGACAGGTGAAGATGAATTTGAATGAACGCGCAGATTTAGCACTTACTAACTTCACATGAACATAATGATTAAATAATAAATGCAAATCCTTCATGTCAGTCCTCGGTAAGAAAACAAATTGTGTCTAGTTTGTAACTTTTGAAGCTGCAGGACGTCCTAGCCTCAGAACATCCGGAGCAATCAGTGAACCACAGGAAGGGCTTAAATGATGATGCTGAACTTCCAAACCCTGTAAACACACATTTCAGGTGTTTACTGTTCCACAGCTCTAAGGTTTATTTCCCACCTCAGTTTTCTGTAGAAGCTGCTTTCTGTGGAGTCCCCGCTGTGATTATTTAAAGATCAGGTGCAGTAGGCAAAGTTCAGATCAGGCAAACAACTTTTGTATCAGGTGTTTGATTTCCTCTAATCTGTTTGTGTGCCGCTTCCAGCAGAGCTCATTAACCATGTGATGGTCATTTAAGGTGGTCCGAGCAGATTCCTACCTGCATTTTAAAGGGTTTGAGGTGATGACAATGTGCCATTCAGAAAGCTCGTTTTATTTTTAACTCAGTGGTTTTTATTTGAACGTGCAGGAGAGTTGAAGTGCTGACGAGAAGCAGTTTTCTGTGGATGAAATGAAGCCAAAGATTCTCCTGGAACAGTTTACAGCTGCGTTGTACTTCCTGCAGAATGAATGCTGTCAAATTAAAAGTCTTCTCTCTGCATTCACAACAGTCGTCCTGTTATTTATTTACTCTCAGCAGATTAGGACAAAGGTCAGTCAGAGGCCGTAGTGAAGCCCGTTCACGTTAAATCCAAATCGTCACGGAGTCAAAATGAAACACAAAATTAATGAATTATGTGATTAATGAGCTTATTATGTATAATCTGAAATAAGTCATTTAAATGTAACAATTTACTTTTTTGACCTATAACACTATAAATTGTATTTTTTATTATGTGTCACAAGTTAGAAATTTTTATTTTATCATAGTTTTCACTATACCATAATTTGTATTTTTATCTCAAGTTTAATTTTTTGTTATTTTATCTTTTTAAGTTTATAACATAAATTTGTGATCATAATTTAATCTTTTTTATCTAGTTTATTTTGATTAGTTTCTTTTACCAAAATATTTGTCAGAGTTTAGACTTTTATGTTGATGACATGAGCAGGAATTCATTCTCAAATACAAACTGTTTTGTTAATGCAGCCACAGTATGAGATGGAGAACATACAAACATGAACCAACAAAAGCTAAAAAGAAGACAGAAAAACAAACTCAAAACTAAAATATGTGGTGATGCTGCAAATACCTCGCACCTGAGCAAAGGTCTAATCAGCCACTTTAAGTGAAAACACCTATGCAGGACCTTAAACGTCACTTAAAACACAATGTCAGTCAAAGTGACATTAATACTGTTAAGGAAATGTTTTCCTGTGAAGGCGTCTCAGCTCCAGTGGTTGTTTTTTTTTGTAATTTAAACATTTGCAATTTTTGGGCTGAAAAAAAAAATAAACATATGAACTAACAAGTTCAAACCGTAGTTTTTCGAAGGCTCAGTCAGATTTAACAAATTCAATTTTCACCCAGCAGTGATGTTCAATGAGCTGATGTAAAACATCATGCCCTTTCAAACTACTCAACTCACTAACATTTAAAGAGTTTCACTTTAAAGTCACTTCACAAGTCAAACACTTCACACATTTTAAATTTAGTGAGGTTAACTGGTGAATGGAAAAAAAGCAGAAAATTTAGAGGAAACTGTCTATAGTTTGAGTCGCATCAAGTTTCTCCAAAACCTGAGGAATGCCTGCAGTAATATTTGCACCAGTTCATAGGATATTTCCCAGGATAGCTTGACGTGCTGAAAAAAAGTCAAGGTATTACCAAGACTTTTTGATGTCAGTGGCAATAAGCAGTGTTTTAGACCTACTGCAGATGTGAGGGTGGAAACTGGCTGATACCTGTGTATAAAGTTTGTTAAATCAAAGTGGGATGAAATCGACACACTGGAGTGGACAGCTCAGTTTATTGGTTTATCAAAATTTCCTGTTAAATATCACAGCCAGGTTTGTTGTGTACAGTTTACAGTAGGGTGCTAACAGGGCGAGGAGAGCCAAGAGAGTTGACAGTTCTTTAGTGACCTCCAGGAATGTTAATAAGAACTTGTGTCAGTGTCAAATACATTTGTGTGTCTTCTACAAAGCAGTGGAAAGATTATTATTTTAAAAATTCTATATTATATTATTATTATTTATTATTATTATTATTATATTATAAATATTATAAAAAGGATGGGACCAAACATGGACCCCTGGGGTACACCATAGGTGAGAGAAGCTCAGGAGAATTAAACTCCAGCCTACCAAGGCTGGCTGAAAAGATCCTGTTAGTCAATTAAAATTTAAACCTACTGTATCAATAGTGCTACAGCACTTTTTAAGGGGAAAATATCCCCCTAAAAAACTTCAGTGCTGCAAGGTGCTTGAAAACCAGAAAAAAATATTATAAAAACAGCATCCACTTTGACAAAGGTCTGTAACTGAAGAACAACATCTCCAGAACCTTTGAATGAGGAATGATAATTTAGACGGTCTAAAATTTGAAAGAACTGTTGGGTGCAGATTTGATTTCTTTAGAACACGCTGCACTGCAGTTTTTTTTAGTCAACTGGGACAGAACACGTCTGCAGGGAACGATTAATTATAGCCAGGATACTGGGCCCAATGATATCGAAAACGTCTTTAATAAGACGAAAAGCAACAATGTCTAGAAGGCAGGTTCAGTGTGCAGTTTGTCAATTTGTCCACTCGCTGTAGGTTTCAGCTTGTTTTCAGCTTCATGAGCTTTTTAACAAGGTCATATCATCTCAAAACCTACACACCTTTCGTAATATTTATTACTAAAGGACACCTGTCTATTTTAATTTACTCTTCACCTGCAAATTTGTCCTTTGCTGTAGCACCACCACTGTGCCACATTTCCTGTTTGTGCTCAAAGTGTTATTAAAGTCTGTGTCCTGACTGCTGTGAAATGTCATGTTCCCCTGAGGATGAACCATTCTGGTTTACTGTAACATAATGTTAACTAAGAATAGGTAAGCTAACATAAGAATAAATCTTTCAGGTTTGTTCCAATGAAACTGGCAGATCACATCAATTTCCTCAGAGTATGAAGCACTTAAATTTTCCTTTCAGATTTTATTTTTTATTATATAGCCTCATGTGACGACATCCAAACACAAAAACCACAGCTGAAAGTGATGATACATTTTTAAATTTTATTCCAATATTAACACAAATACTACATATATGAAATTTATGTGAAATCCACAGGCAGTGGCAGAACGAACAAGCTGTAGAAACAGCTTAATATCAAACAGTAATGCCACTGTCCTTTAATCATACACATTCATTTACAAAAAGTTCAAGTTCGACTTTGTACAACAAAAGTGCATCAGCTGGAAATAATATAAAATATGTGTTTGTAAGATGCATTAGTATAAAAAAGGAAAACAGAACATAAAATTAGCCATCATAGGTAGTTTTGTGTTGTTTTTTCTTATTCATATGTTGTCTATATTAAATACTGTCAGTCTCAGTTGGTTTCCATCTAAACAGAGAGAGTCAAAAGTCATCAGCTTTGCTCAGCATGATGAGTCACACACAGGTTTTTCCAGCTTAGCCACATCATCTAAATCATTTACATACCAGTGTTTCAGCTACTGAACCTGACTGTTTGGAGAATTTCCAGCAGATTTTGCCTGGTTCAGCGTTGGCCTGCTGCATGTCGTCTACAGACGGGAGTCAAGTTAAAGTGTGTTTCATCTATGAGCCTCCAAATCTGCATCAATGCTCCTCTGATTTCAGCTTTATTCCAGAGCATTTGGTGGTGGGGAGCGTCCTCTAAAAGCCTCTCTACACTGTAAGTGACACTATGACAGAAATATGGTAAAATCATGCAACCACTGTGAGACATCTGCCAGTGGCTGACTGGGAGCTTTGAGACCAGAAACATCCTGTGGGTAAATCCAGACTTGCACTGTGAATTTGGTGCCTTCCGCTACAACTCACATATGATCAGAAGGTTACACTGGTCAGTCTATAATTTCTGGATGAAGTTTAGGGAAAAATGCACCTATACAAATTAAAATGATAAGAGAAAATCTGCATAACTGTATTTTCAACACATCAGATCAGATTTCTAAAGATCAAATGGACGACACAAACTTCTCTCACGTAGTTTTTGAGCTCTTTGCATAGAAGGCTGACACGGCTGATTTCATACAGTCTGACACAGATTACAACCAAGAGTTAATAACAACAATCACGTAAAGTCTGAAATGCAATAAACTTACACCGTTGTTGTTTTGCACCACAGTATACAGTTTATATTATATAGACATTTACATTTAGTCATTGGGCAGATGCTTTTATCCAAAGGGGGAACTGGAGTCCAGTGTCCAGCAGACTGACTGTGTGCTGCTGTAGACTGGTCCACAATGTCCAACCTACCAAATCTCTCATTCGCTCTTTTGATGGTGATGGTGGAGACCCAGAGGAAAGTTACTGCTCAAAGCTGCTCTTTTACTGCCCAGGAGACAAAACTGTGCTGCCTATTTCAGAGTCGTTTTAGTTTACCCATTTTGGAAAGTCTGATCACCTGGTGATCCGGCTCAAACCAGTTTACAACAAAAGACTCAAGACAAAACCAGTCACAGTCAGGACCGTTAACACCTGGACTGAAGGTGCAAAAGCTAGTCTGCAGGGCTGCTTAGAGGCCACAGACTGGAGCACGTTCAAAGAGGCCACTAACGACATCCATGAATACACAGAGACTGTGAGCGACTACATTAGCTGGTGCACGTCCATATGTGCCCCTCCCAGGACTGTGCGTATGTTCCCCAACCAAAAACCCTGGTTTAATGGGGACATAAAACAGAAAATCAAGAAGCGGCGGGAGGCCTTCAAGTCAGGAGATCAAGAGGAGTATAAGAGAGGCCGGTACGAGCTGCAGAAGTCCATCAGAGCAGCAAAAAGGGCCCACTCACAAAAACTTGAAGGCTACTACCTCAACCACAACACGCGCAGCATGTGGCAGGGAATTCAATCTGTCACAAACTACAGGAGAACCACAACAACCACAGACCCCCGAGATGCCACCCTTCCAGACAGCCTTAACACCTTCTATGCCAGGTTCGACAGGCTGAACACAGACACACCCTCAAAGGCCCCCTGTGACCCCACCCACACTGCCTTCCAGGTGACACACACACAGGTCCTGAAAGCTCTGAAGAGGGTGAACTCCCACAAGGCTGTGGGACCAGATGGAGTTCCTCCCAGAGTCCTGAAGGCCCGTGGGGAACAACTAGCTGGTGTGTATGCTGACATCTTCAGCCTGTCATTATCCCAGGCACTAGTCCCCCGTATTTTCAAATCCTCCACCATCATACCAGTCCCCAAAAGAACAGACACATCCACCCTGGTAAACAACATTCTTGTCTACGGAGAGGAGAACGACCTCATCCTCAACACAGACAAGACCAAAGAAAAAATACTGGACTTCAGGAAGAATCCTCCCCCTCTACAGCCTCTTATCATCAAAGGGACTGAGGTGGAGGGGGCCGACAGCCACAGATTCCTGGGACTGCAGGTTACATCAGACCTGAGCTGGACTCTTAACACCACAGCCACAGTGAAAAAAGCCCAGCAAAGGCTTTATTTCATTAGGCTGCTCAGGAAAGCCGGGCCTGAACCATTGCCCTCTCACCCAGGCCTACAGAAGACTGATAGAGAGCATCCTCACCGCAGGCATCACTGTCTGATATGGGAACACCACACAGGCAGAGAGGAAGGCTCTGCAAAGAGTCATAAAGACTGCGGAGAGGATCACAGGGACAAAACTTCCTTCCATGGACTCTATGTACGCACAGCGCTGTCGGGAGAGAGCAGAGGGAATTATCAGGGACTCACTCCATCCAGCTCACTCAAAAACTGTACGTACAACCTGAGACACAGCAGAGCGGACAGCATCATCACTCACAGAACAAGGTTGTTCAACAGCTTCTTCCCCGCCACAGTCAGACTGATGGCAAAACTACTGAGCATGTGCAATAACCCCACACTACCTCACTGATAAAGGTGCAATATAACTATTTTTTGTGTAGATATAACCACCTTTTTGTATAGTCTTGGTATAATTTATACTACTTATTATATTGTTTTCTTTTCTTTTTTTACTTCTCTAAAATGTTTACTATGACTCTGAGAGAGCTCTGCACAAGAATTCCAATGTGCCTTGACTGTTGGTTTTATGCACAAATGGCAAATAAAAAAACCTTGAACCTTGTTTCTGTTATGTCTGATGTGTTTCTCCTAAAAATCACCAGGAGAAATAGTTGAGGAAGGAATCATTCTAAAGAGAGATTAAATTAAATTGGGAAGTAATATAATGTGTATATAGACTCATTGCTCCACAGTAGCTCTAGTATTGCTCTTTTTATTCTCCTAAGGAAACATATAAGACATGATAATTTAGTCTCCCAGGCTGCAGAAGAGCAGCTTTGAGCAGTAACATTTTCATTGTCGTCTAAAAATCTTTTGTCACCAGTATAACATAGTGGTCTCATGTCTCATTCATCAGTTAGAAGCTGTGGAGACCATGATAAAAGGTACCGAGGTAACGCTCACTTGATGTGAGGTGATGTGGTGAGTGTGAAGGGATTTTATTACTCACCACACTGTGCAGTGACCCCTGTGATGGAAGCCTCTGCCTTCAATATCTTTCTTCACTCGTGTTTTTTCTTTTTAATTTGCCGCGTGGCTGTAATTGTGCGCACAGTTTTACAATCTAACACTGGAGTGTAATGTTCGTTTTGGCTGTGTTCCCTTTCATTATCACTTGTTTATTGTTTCTGCAGCAGGTAGTGCATTTAAATTAGAGTTTGCTTCAACTCATTTGTATCTACAGTCCCACAGGGAAATAAAACACACGTTGTGGTTTCACGTTCTTATTAAAAAGCTTTGTGTTGTCTCACACGGTGGTCCCCAAGGAGAAAACACATATAAAAAGCAAAAGCACAAACATTAAGGAAATGGGCTCCAAAGGTTGCATTTGTTGTTTTTCTCAATGTTTCTTTAAACTTGTGTATTTGTCACATTTTTTTAATTAGCAGCAAACTTCATGCTTCAGGGCCAGACTCTCATTTAAGAACAATTCACAGGATATTTATTCTCTAGTTTTTCTACACTTTGTCTAAACTGTTTGACCTGGACTATCAAGGGGCAGATAGTGGACTATGCATAGAGGTGCAAACCATTCAGAGCTGTAAACTACAGTAGCAATAAAAATCTGAAAGTGTAAAAGTGCTTCACACTAAAATGAGTGTAATGTGTTTGTGAAGTCAGCACCAGACTGCTGTAGTGGAAGCGTTTTACTTGTACAGTATGTGTGTGGAGACACCGTGCTGTGACTCGACTTGTTCGACCAGCTCATTAAAATCATTCTGCAGGTTGCTTGTTGTCTGACTGACCGTTTGAGTGATTTGCTGGTTCACAACTAGGTTTTGTCGTAAATATGGGCTGAGGACGGGTTGTGTTTTGCTGACTTGGCTAATTGAGTCGCATGTTTGGGGGCGTGGCTGGTTGGCTGATTAGTTAATGATGGCGGTAAGTGGTTGAGCTATTTGCTGGAAGAGGGGGCATGAGGGTCCCTGAGTGACAGGTGAAGGCTCGTGACGTGTTCAGGTGATCTACTTCAACTCGTAAAGTCCAACATTAGAACACACTGTTCAACTGTTTGTGCCTCCAACAGTTTAAACTGAGTCATAAACAACATGATTTCATGACTTTTTAGTTGATGGAGAACGACTGAACACAGCATCGTCATCGCCCCCACATTACAGCTCCTCTGCTGCCTTTCCATTGGCCACAGGCTGCTCCTCCTCTTCCTGTCGCCTCCGTCTGTTGAAGAAGCCGAGCTGAGAGCAAAACCACAGTGTTAGAGAAACATCAAATATTCAGATTTTAAGACCATACTTAACAGATGATGATGAGAAAACAAGCAGCTGTTCAGATCCAAAACTGACTTTATCCATTTTTGTTCATGATAAATTGCTGTGTGCACTAAACCAACTATTACTATATTTATAATAATTCATAACACAGATATTTTTTATAGGATTGCAAAAAATCACATTAAACCTACAATATACAATTTCTTAGGACTCAAACTAACTGTAACTGACTCCAAGTCCAATACTGACACCATACACCCATGGTCAAAAACTCCTGGTGTCCCATGCAAGGTGCCCTTCTGTGTCAGAGTTCAATTCAATTCAAAGAACTTTATTTGTCCCTGAGGGGCAATTAGAGGCAAGTAGAGGAGTGATTTACCGGGACATGAAGAAATAAAAAAAAAAAAAAAAGGTAGAATAGAATAATAAACTATTAGTAATAGAAACAATTAACAAGCAATTAACAATGATGAAACAACAACATTTGCAATATGAGAGCAGCCAGTGGAGCGATCGGGGTGAGTAATGCAATGATCGTCAGTAGTAGGACGTGAATATGAATGTGAGGCACTGTTGGTAAGATGTGTGTGTGTGTGTGTGTTTACCTTCCACAAGGCCAGGACCAGCAAGGCCAGTAGCAGCAGGCCTCCCAGTGAGCTTCCCAGTATAATCCAGACCGGGACTGTGTAATCCTCCTCCTTCCTCAGCTCCATGATTATCTGCAGTTACACAAATGACACGTTCAGTTCATCCACTGACTACAAATAATAATAATAAAAGTCCATCTCAAATGTACCCTAAAAGATTTGAAATAGACGCTTTAACCAAGTAAAAGTATTAAGCACAACACACAGGCAGATATTTTCTATTACATAAAACAGGACCTATAAAGGCTGTAAATGCTGTATTAGATTATATTTGTATTACTTTGTTCACTTTTTCTCATGGTTTATGTGAATGTACATGTTGTTTGAAAAATAATAACAACTGACTGTAATAATGATGTCTGACTGCAGATGGCAGCACAGTTCCACCTCAGTCCACAGTGGTTTTCACTCCTTCACTTCTTCCCATTTTGTTGTGATTGTTAAATTTTAAATGGATGAAATTCTCATTGATTTAATCTACGTTAATCAACACTCAGTGACACACAACAATGTTTTTTATTTAATTAAAACTAATTGTTTTGGTTGGACACAGTTTAAAAAGACAAACACCTGTGCATATGAGGTCCCACAATTAAAACTGCACATTGGGACAAAAACCTGGACATGCAGACCAAAGAACTCTCTGTAGATCTTCACGATAACCTTTTGTGGGGATTTCTAAAGCTCTGAGTGTCCCCAGGAGCACAGTGGCTTCATAACTGTGAAACCAAAGTCTGTAACCACAGGACTCTCAGTAACTGGACTATAACTGGTCTGGGAGGTGACCAGGAACCAGCTGGTGACTCTCTGAGGTCTTTGCAAAGATGGGAGAACCTGACAGGAGGACGACAATCTCAGTGACTCTCCACCAATCAGGTCTTTATGTTGGGGGGTTAGATGGAAGCTACATCTTGGTTGGAGTTTGTCAAACAGGACTGAAAGGACTCAAAGATTCTCTGGGGTGATGAGACAACTAACCCTTTGAGCAAGATGCCAGTCAGTCAGATAAACTGCCCAAATTCAGGTGTGACTCAAAGGCGTAAGTGCTGCCAGCTTCTACAAAGTCCTGAATCAAGGCTCTGGATTCTTTTGTAAGCACTGTACAGGTGTATTTATACATAAAGTTAGTTAGTTAGTGTAACAGTCAGGACATTTTATTTGTACAGCACTTTTCAGACACAACAGCAACTCAAGGTGGTTCACATCAACCAAAGAGTAAATGAAGCAATATGATAAAAATCACATAAAGTCTAAATAACTTTGGGGAAAACGGTAGAAACCCCAGGAGGAGCAGCAGTTTTTCCTCACACTCAGTCGTACAGCAGCTGAGCAGAATCTTACCTGTCGGACGGGTCTGTCCTCCTGCAGGAACAGGGGACTGGAAGCTTCCAGCTGGATGGAGGCAGCAGTCAGTAACTGCAGAGACCTGAAGCTCACCTGAAACAGGTCGGTCATCTGGTCATCATGTAGTTCAAATGGCACAAATGATCACAAGTGAACAGTATCATCAGAAAACTTTGTTCATTCTTTAACAGGAGAAGGATTTCTCAAAGTTCCACTTTAGTTCTAATTGACATTCTGCATTGAGAACCAGAGGTTCTAAGAGGTTCCTTAGAGACCTGTTTCATTTCAGAGAGACTCACAGCGAGCACAGCGGGGAGATGAAGTTGTCCTCTAAGGGTCACCTTCACCTCTCTGGAGGCCGGCAGGTTCAGTCTGCACTGGACTGCCAGGTTCGCGCTGTTACTCTGGTTCTACACACACACAGAAAATACAATGACACCGTCTGCGGGATGTTTCTTAGGTCTCCTGATGAATCGTGGTCAGTCTTACCAGCTGGGACAGATGGGACAGGTCCTCAGCTGTAACCTGGTTGGTGGTTCTGGTCTGAGGCAGCGTGCAGTGAGATCCAGCTGCCTGCCAAGAGGACGAGGACAGTTTTACACAGAGCGTGTAAACTGACACACACAGTACAACATCACCTTGTTTTGGCCTGTTACCTGTTCGAGGCTGCAGTCTGTGACGTTCACCAGCTGGTTTCCCTGCATGGTCACAGCCCAGATATCAGCCCTGAACAGGAGGTCCTGCACGGAGAAGAGGCCCAGGTTCTGGATCTGTGCAGAATAAAGAGGCAGAATTAGAAAACTGTGTCTCTTCCCTGCAGTTACACCAATCAGCCACAACTTTATTAGCACCTGCTGGTTTCATTGTTGTGGTGAACAGGTATCAGCCTGTCTCTGGACTTCCTGAACTAACTGAATGTGTAGTTTGTCAGACTGTAGTTCCTGTTACTGTCCTGGACTTAGCAGACATCGGGGTGAACTTGATGTGTCTAGAACTCACATAATAAGTGAGGTTGAAGGTGGCAGAGCTGCTGTCTGCTTGTTCCCAGGATGAAGAAGAAGAGTCTGCTTTGATTTCAAACCAAGGGGAGTTGGGATCCCTGACAGGAAAAGAACAAACCGTAGTAAAAACACAGGGGCAAGAAAAAGTAACGGCACTGTTTGCAAATCCTGTCTCCTGGTTTTCTACACAAACACAATATTTCTAAGCAGATAAAACAGTCATGATCTTTCATGTCTTTGTTAAACACGCTCAAGAAACATAGACAGTGAGTAACTTAAGTTACTTACTTTATATATTATATACTATAGTTGTAGTTTTAAGCACAGTCAGAAAATACTAAATGATCCTTTAACCAAACTGTTTGAATGGTCACACATTAATTTTTGCATGTGTATTCAGCAGCAGTTAGATTCATAATTCATAACAGGAAGATGAATAAATGATGTTGATGAAATCTCATCTCATGATTTACCTGGTGAAGAGGACGTCAGTTTGGTATCTCAGAGGGAGGAAGATGTCATTGACGTTGTCGTCTGGGTATCCCTCTTCTCCCTCACTGATGAACACACAGACGGACACGTCATGATTTTCGGACTAACTTTGACCATATCGACTACACGGCAGCCACCAAACCGTCCTTTCATCAGTCCAGTGCTAAAAATATCCATTGTGATGTTCTACAGACCCTTAATCATTCCAGCCCCACACATGCAGCATTTCCCTGCTGATGGTTTCACAGCCGGCTGCAGTAATGTAGCAAATACATTCAACACGTCAGCCTGACATCCGCTGCCTCACCTGGTGGTTGCCATGACGATGTGTATGTGATCCAGGAAGACTGAGCGGCTGAACTCAAACTCCAGATGGAAAGACACCTGGAAGGAAGAGGGCACTGGTCTTTCAAAATAAAACTCAGGTTTTTCCTCTGACGAAGCAGCTTCACAGCAGAGGAAGAGAAATATTTCAAATCACAACAGTAAAAGACAAAAACATTTAAATATTAAAATTTAATGAGAAACGTCTCCTGATCATAAACAGTCTATCAGTGTTTACATGCACTTAAGGAACCTGGTTACTGGAAATCCAGGTATAAACACAGCAGATGACTACTCTGAGGTCTCCTCTAATTTGGGTTCCTTTTGGAATCATGGTTCACAGATTTACAGTGGGGAGACAAAAAAAAGGCTTCCTGACCACTTTTTTGTCTGTTTTGATCTGTGTGGCAGGGGGATGACTGACAGACAGTCACAGACACTCACAGACAGTCAGAGCTCCTCTTTACAGCACCAACTGTCTGAATTAGAAAATTACACTGTGAAAAGTGACGTCTTGATTTAAAACAAGGCAGCATCTCTCAGTGTGATGATCTCCTCTTTCATCCAGCTGCACCTCTCTGCTGACAGTAGTTGTGTTGTGTTTGCTAAAACTGGACTGAAGTTATAGTTGAATGGTGAATCTAACTCAACAGTTCTGATAAAAGTTGATTGACCGCAAACTACAGTCTTCTGAACTTTGAGTCTCTGGTGCCTGTGATATCTACAATGTAATTTAAAAAACATTTAAAACTCTTTTATACCTGTAGAAATACATAAAACTCTTGCTCCACTTCTTGGAAATATCCTGGTAATTTACAGCTAAACACCAGTGCATCTTTAGGAAATTATGAGGAAGGTTTCCACAAAGTTACAGCCTGTAAAACAAAATCTTACCAAATACACCAATCACAACAGGAGCTAATCGTTGTGTGCACCTACCTGGGCCAAGGACTTCATGAATGGAGAACTGATGTTACAGAATCTCTGACTGAACAGTTGGTCCTCTGCGTAGCACTCAATCTGAATATCTGATTGGTCCTGTGGTGAAGGGACAGGACCTGGGTCACAGAGCCTCGACAAACTTGGACTTGGTAACACTGACAACAGCCAGTTTGAGTTCTCACCTTGACTATGAGGCTGGAGAAGAGCAGGTTGGAGGAGGCGGAGATGTGGATAGCAGCTCCGTAGGCATTTTCACCCTGATTCTCCAGTCGAGCGAACACCACCAACCTCCTCCTCCCGGTCTCCACTACAAACGCCGAGGCCTCCGACGCCCCCCAATGGCTGCACAGTGACCAGCTAGCTTGGTCCTTCGAGCTGCAGAACTGCCTTAAGGTGACACATGGGAACTTTTATCTGAATCTCTCAGTACTTGATAACAATACAAGTGTTTCTGAAGACCAGACGATACTCACTGAACATCCATGAGGTCAGTGTGACTGTGGAGGATGAGATCAGGAACACAGGTGTCTTCCTGCTCACAGCCGTTCCAGAAAGGAAGCTGCAGCAGCAAACAGGATTTATTACATTGCTCTTTGCTGAGAAATACTATACTTCCACGTGGCAGCACAATCAGACCTACAGCACAACCAAAATCCAGACTACACACTGACTCTGAGTGTAATGTGACACAAAGTGAAAATGGAGGAGCTGCTCATTGCCAGAAAGAAACTGAAATAAATTGTAGGTGGATGTGAAAAAACTGTTTCAACTGAGAGACAAACGTGGCATCACCAGAGGGTAACTCCAGAATAACACTCACCTCGGCCCTCAGGATGCTTGGCCAATCGGGGTCCAACACCGGCCCCTCGTCTGGGTTCTGCATCCCTGTCTCCAGGACAACCGCAATGGGACGCCCATAATCTGTGGTCTCCTGTCCAGACGAACGATCAGACACAGTGAGACTGACGTGACATGATTTAGTGTTGTGTGTGATGTGTGGGATCTTTCTGACCTGGACAGAGAAGCTGAGGCTTTGGCAGCTCTGACCTTCAGGCTGCAGAAACAGGCTCCTGGGCTGCTGTCGGTCCGATTCATCCAGAACGGCTCGAGAAGGAAAGCGTCTCTCATCCAACACCAAACTGTACCAAACACCTGGGAGGAGGAAGAAGAGCAGGAGGAGGAGAGTGAGGAATGAAAAGAGGCTAAAAGATCCAGACTCTTCAGGTGATCACCTGGTGTTCACCTGAAAAGTCAGCAAGCACCAGAAACTGTTTGACATGCCAACAATGGTGATAATTACTATGGCTGCTAGAAATCATCTAAACATAACACGGACTGATGATATGCGTCTTCTGACCTACAGGCAGGTGCAGTTTGTCCCTTAATTATGTGCATGATAACAACTGACAACAACCATTTAATGAGGACATAATGACTTGTGAAACAGCTTCTACTGTAGAGGAAGTTGAAACTGGTACAATGGTTGTCTAATTGTACATGATCTGTGTTGGAGTCATGTGATCCTTACCGGTTTCAAGCACCCACTATCTGTACAACTCATCCTTCACTGGCTGTTTAAACGTGTGATTTACAGTTACAGGGATGTTTTTACATTCTATTGTTCACGTTACTGAGAAAAAAGTATTTTGCCTGCTCGTCCTCCAATGGTGTGATTCTGTGTTTCAAGCTGTTCTGTAAAGCTCAAAGTTGCTGAATTTAGACCAAAGAAAAACTGAACTTTTGCTCCACTGAAACTGGAATAAAGGAGTTTCTGGTTTTCATTTCATGCAGCTATTAAATAGTGATAATGGAGAGAGTTTGTGTCCCAGTTCTGTCTCACTTTGGTTCTGTTCCTGTTCAGGTTTTAATTATCAGTTTTCCTCCCCTGCCACCAGACACCTTGTCTCTCTTTCCCTGTGCACACACACACACACACACACACACACACCTACAGTATGTGTCCACAGGTTGCCTCTCACAGTCTCAGCATCTGATCCTTGTTAGCTAACTGGTCTCTTCAGTATATATATACCAGCCTAGTTCCTTCAGTTGTTTGCCAGATTGTCTGATGTGTATCCACCACTTCAGTGTTCCTGTTTATTATTTGCTGGTTTGGGGCCCTGTCTGGTTGCCTGTTCCCCCCGACTGTACTTTTGGCTGTGAGCGTGTGTCAGACCACCTGTTTGTGATTGAACTGTTTGGACCTGTTGGATCTGTTTGCCTGGACTCTGAGTGGGCCTGTTGCTTCTTTTTGGATTGTTAATGAACTGTTTTCACGCATCTGTCCTGGCTGTGTGCATTCTGCTCTCTCTCTCTCTCTCTCTCTGCCTGCTCTTTTGACATAAATTGTATTTGTCATTGTCGTGTAGAGCAGCTGTCTCCCTCCACATGTAGATGTGGCAGCTCTGTTATTGTGTTTGTCTGATGATAGTTAGAAGAAACAGTAAATTCGACTGTTCTCTCTTAAAGTGTCCATATTCTGCTTACTTTAGGGTTTATATTTTATTCTGAAGCTCCATTAACACAAGATTATGATTTTTAAGTTCAAACTGTGCTTACATGTTATAAAGCCTCTTTATGCAACAGCTCCTCTGGCCTTGAGACTTATCTTTCAGGCTCCCCTCCCCCATCCAGAACACAAAAAGCATAATATAACCTCTTTAAGGCCATTTAGCAAATGAAATATACACATACAAAGTCGTGTCATCGGTTGTGTACTTTTAAATGGGGTAACAATTTCTTTGTTCTTGATTAATAAAGTGTGGCAGTTCCTGCTTCCCTATTAGTTGTTGGATGCTGTTGCTGAGTGTGACTGCAGAGCTCATTCTCGTCTGTTTAACAACCAAAGCTGGGATTTGATTTATAAGTGCACAGAGAGCTGAGGTAAGCTGCTTTAGTCCAACACAGTTTGTGTTCGAAACGCCACGTCTGCACCGAAGTACGATCACAGCAACTCTGGAAACAAAGGTTTGTTCCCATGTTTCCTGTCCTCTGTGTTCGTCTGATACCACGTGATGTGTTAGCGTGTGTACACCCATCTCAGCCTCTGTGTGTGTGACAATGTTTAAGTGTCTAATCCAGTCCAGATGATCGGGGGGGGGCACAAGGAGCTAATGGAGAGAATGAAGAGAGAAAGGTATGGACATATGAAGTGATGGAAGGAGGAGGAGCGACACAGTTTAATGGCAGCTGGCTGGTGTTAGCATGTTAGCGCTGTTTCCATACATCTGGCCAACTACATCTGCAACCAGTTACACAATGACACGACAACAGAGCATGTCCAAAAAGCACTGTGGCGTGAGGAAAAGACCACAACAAGACTGTCCACATACAGATGGTCAAAAAAACACCACACATCTGGGTGATACTGATGCAGTCGTCACAGATGTCCGCACAGCTGGAAGACCAGACAGATGTTCTAATCTAAGCTGTCTGCTGCTACTGAGCAGTTTGGGAAGCAAAGTTTTCTCAAAGGCTTAAAGGAGGGAGTGTTAGAGCCTGGTCACACTACCACTGGCAAAGTGAAATGAATTCCACCATGATATCATCATAAACCGTCACAAGATGAGTAAACACCAAAAGTCTTGTCACTGTGAACTTCAGTCCAAATCTGAGTTCAGTTAAAACCCCGCTGGTCCGGTTTGGCATGTGATACGTTTTGTATGTGTAATGTTTTCCTCATCAAAGTTCAGCTAGGAGAGGTTGAAGATGGCTGTTTTAACGTTTGTAGTTAGAATGAAGAACAATGTACGGCCGTGGATCCAAGTGAGCACAAATGAGCAAACGTAATGATCCAAAAAGGCCAAAAAGCAGTGAAAACAGCTGCTGTTCTTCCATTACTCTCCTAAGAAATAAATATTTTGTGGCACAAACATGACTGTATTAACTCACAGCCTTGGGCCAACAGTGAGCAAGTGGTCCCTCCGTGACACCTTTCTCCACTCTTTCAGTGCATTTTTACACTGGTGCATCTAAATCAGTCGCTCAGGTGTGATACTCCTCTTCAGGGCATCAGGCTGGACCTCAATGTTCAGTCTCTGACACTGGGAGCTCAAAATGGATCATCCCCAACTCCTCCTGTTCACGTCAAAGCGTTCTTAGGCAAGACTCTGAACCAGATGGGAAATCTAGGCACTAGCTTTATATATTTATAGAGATTTGTTGCTTAAAATTTGGATGTGTAGCTACTGTGACAGTAAACTCTCTATTGTAAACTCTCAAATGCATGGTTCTGGTGTTCTAGCATGTGCCTTCCACCTACCAACATTTGTCTTGGTCCTGGTCTTGGTCCTGAAGTCCAGACTCAGACACACAGTTACAGACATACAGGTGACCTCCTTCCCTCCTCGCCAACAGTCTTTGTTAAAGATGTTGACCTTCTCAGGCTCAAAGGTCAGTTTGGCCTGAATCCGCACCACACCACGAGACCTGAAAGGAGGCATCATCAGGGCAGTGCTTTTGCGTGTGTCTGGGGAGTCATTTACGGCCAAAAAAACTAAGATAAATCTTTAAATAAATTCTAAAAAATTAGGTTTTGTTAGGTTTAAGTTACAGTAATCTAGCAAGTCTCTAACCAGATGATGACAGCAGCTCCCAGTGCTCCCACTGCAAGGTCAACGAGCCTGTCCCCGTTAACATCCAGAACTCCATGAAGACTTTGTCCAAAATACTTCAGACCTGAAGAAAAACCAGCTGCAGACAGACGCTGGAGAGACAACATGAGAAAGAAGTGACACAGTGATTACTCATGTTTCCTACTGAAATGACTCCAGTTTGGCTGAACTGGTTTATCGCCTGTTACCTGTCTGTACCGGCGTTGGATGGTTTTGTCCTGGCCATAAAATACATACACTGCCCCCTTGTGGTCGTCTTCCAGTGGGGCGCCCACTGCCAACTCCCTGAACCCGTCTCCATTCATGTCAGGTATCTGGGCCAAAGATGAACCCAGCCGGGAGTTCTGAGGGCGGTCAGAAACCTCCAGCGCTCCTTGCAGGACAACGGATTTCTGACAGGAGGAAGTTTCCTTTAGTTAGGCTTTCGGCCTAAAGAGTTTCTCAATCTATGCTTGTCGCTCCTACAAAAATGCATCAAGATTCTTGATCTTAACACTATAGATTTACCAATTAACGAGAGATTCTGGAGGTTCTGAACAGCTGCACAAACTAAGAGAATCAGCCTTATGAAACTCCCTGTGATGTATCTGTGTGTATATACCTGGGGTCTAACAGTGTAGGTGTAAACCTTCCCTTTCTCCCAGCCGTGGCTGTAGAACATGGGTGCAGCCACCAGTAAAACATCAGTTTGTCCATCGCCATCGATGTCCATCGATAGCAATTCACTGCCAAAGTACGACCCGATCTGGGAGTAAACAGAACCAAAGGAGAACTCTAAGCCAGAGACAGACATTTGTTTCTTCTGTTTTACAGCAAAAATGGTAATAAACACACATGACTGTCCAAACTTTCACATGACTTCCTGTGAAAGGTTGGATTGTTGGGTTTTCTGTATTATTCTATATATACTTATATTCTGTAAGGTCTTAAACCTTAAACACTGTAAAGAGCCTTGAGATGACTTTTGTTATGATTTGGTGCTATAGAAATAAACTGAATTGAATTGGACAGAATTTGTCCTACTCACAAACTACACTATAAACCATTGGCACTGATCTTGCTTAAGGCCAGTTCATGCATTCTGCATCCATAAGTTCACTTACCAAGTTTGCAATATTCAAGGTGGAACTCTGTCAGTACATCTGTGTGCAGCCCAAACATTTTGTGTTTGTAGTGGTTATATGTTTAACGTGTCATCCAAGGGCAAGCAGAAGCCAGAATTTAAAAGCTTTAATGGACTTTATTGTTTTTTGGTTCACACGAGGTTTAAAAAAGTCTAGATATTAACAATTTGTCTGGAAACCAGTTTCAGCTTTGGTTAGATTATTATACTGTGTCTGTGTGTGACCTGTTCGCCCAGCAGCGCCTGCAGGATGGTCAGGATTCCAGTGTTCTTCAGGGTGAAGATGATGACTTTGCCAGTGTGGTTGAACCTTGGAGCTCCAGCCACATAGAGCTGAGAGCTGTGAGATGAAATAAGTGAACCCACTGAGTAACCTGAAACCACAAACCAATAGTAACACAATTTCAGTTACTGTCTTTGACTCCTAGACCTGTAGCATCACCAACAGGCCAAAGTTCACTTTACATTCAAGCTCTCAAAGGATTCAGCTTAACGACTTTGATTACATTTAAAACTAGCAAATTAATTCTAAGTGCTCTTACCCAGATAGGCTCCATGGTTCTTCAGCTCCTCTGGAAACTCGTCCTTATAGTAGGATTTACGTGGAACGACTTTCCCATGTTTAGTTTCTTTTAACACAGCACCGTTCCAGTCATAGGCGCCCACCGCCCCGAGCAGAATACCATCCTGAGGGGAAGACATGGATTTACAGTATGTAGAGATCACTGTATACTTTATATGAGGAAAACCAGCAGGAGCAGGACATCTCACCTCAGCCTTTATTGTTGAATGAGTCACTTGTGCAATAAGTAACACCAACTGGGATGCTCTGGTACTTATATCATGTTACCAGGCTGACTGGAGATGTTTTTCCCATCATGCATCTTAAGTGACAGAACAGAAGCACTGAAGTCCCCAACTACACAGTTCCCAGGTAGTTTTTACCATGTGAAAGCTGAGCTGACCTGACGAAAGTCACTGTTTTGCAAGTCACATAAAGTCTTAAGTCTTTGACAGTCACTGTGAATTTCTTTGTCATGTAACTCCATGGCTACACTGACACAGGACTGTAACAGCAAAATCAGCATTACATGCATGAGATGAGTAATCTGATTCCTCCTCTACCTTAGACTGATGTGTAGATTCTAACAGATTCTAACTGTATAGAGACAGAAGAGACGCGTGTCAGGGGAGGTGACTGACAGCGCTGTGAGAGGGACACATAGTCACAGAGCTCCTTTTTAGATACTGGAGAAAGCTGATTTCACCTGGTTACCTGAGTGCATGTAAACACCCTGAGTGACACACATGAAAGCCAGGTGGAACAACAACCCACAAGTGACCATCAAAGTGTTAACAACTCAGACTCCACGGGATGTAAAAGCTACTCCAACCAGTCAATCAGCTCTGATGAAGCCTTATGGATGGAAGGTGAAACATCTTCAAGAAATTAAGCAAGTCTGGGTGTCACTGAACAGCTTTTTTTGGGACTTCAGACATGTAGATTTTACACACAACTTGTGACAATGGGAGGAGGCAGGAATGAAATAATGAAAAACCTGCTAATAATTGAATGAGAAACAAAAGTAGCTTCAATACCGTCTTTAAACTCAATCAAAACAAATGTGACACACTCAGATGGACTCTGCAGGTCGTAAAGTCCAGATATGAAAGTTATTAAAGCATTAAGTCATAGGCTCAATGGGCCAGTGAGTCAAGGACCGCAGTGAATGACCACATTCTTGGCGGCACAAAGCGTCCCGCCTGCAGGATCTATGCTGCACATGAACTGACTCTTGATCTGCAGATTCACTGTTAAATGTCAAAACACAGGAGTGAGGAGGTTCCTGCAGAACGACTCGATCAGAGAGGATACTGTGAAGTCTGTTTTCCACATAAATCTGACTGTGACCTGATTTCACTTGTTTACTTTTAAAGACCAAGGTGAGGAAGGTGCATCTGTGTGTGTGTGTGCATTTCAGTCTGTTCCGTCTGTTCCTGCATGTATTAATGTGTCTGAGAGTTTGTTGGCAGCTTTACGTTCAGGAAAACCATCTGCTCTGTGTTACACATAGAAAGTTTCCACGACACCATTTTCACTCCTTGACAATGGAATCCAGTCGAATATGACTTTCCCTGGATGAAAAATAACAGAAATATTTCTAGAAGCTTCTTATTCTGCAGCATCAAACATCTGTCAAAACCAGAACCAGTACGATACCAGATGATATCGACACTCTGTAACAGTATTGACTAGAAACTTAAACCTGCCAAGTCTCTAATTTTTAGAGATAAAAGTGTAGATCAGAATGTCTTCCAGCAGTAATTTGAGGAAAATTATAAACAGACTTTATCCAGGATGGACAGATCTTCAGCATTAGACACAACATGTTAAAAGCAAGAGAGATCATATTTCTCCTACATTAGCCTCTCTCCATTGGCTCCCTGTTAAATCTAGAATAGAGTTTAAAATCCTTCTCCTTGCTTATAAAGCACTAAAT